>PVLD010008746.1:0-81768 GCA_004027595.1 Dinomys branickii
TTACTCAGTTACACAGATGATGGCCCATTTGATCATTCAATTTTTCTCCTCCCTCATCTCCGTTGCCCTACCACTCAATCAGTCATCTTCCCTGTGATAATAACTGTACTCCTGGGTTTATCTATATCCTTGGACTCTCGCCTTGGGAAGAGATATAGCTGCCTCAGACTATACTATAACATACAGGGGTGTATACAAAATGCCATGGTTGGAGGTGGGAAAGCACATATGCTCACAGTAGACCGCCCAGCTCTGAAAATATATTCTCTATAAGATAAAAACAGTAACTTTCACTTTACAAAAAATAGAAAAATATAAATTTAACAAAACAAATTGACAATTTTGTGATATCTACATTTCTTATTAAAGAAAGATTAAAATACATTATTTGGATTTCATCAGAGTTAATTCAAAATAGAATTTCAAAATTACTATCTGGAAACAAAGGAATACCATAACCATCTTTGAGTTATTTCAAAATTATTCACAAAGGATTCTGATTAGGTTAGCTACTACATGAACGTTGAGACTATTTCCAAGTAGACGGTAACACTGCTTCATGGTTATCTTCTTAGGAAATCCTAGAAAAGGAAGGTAACAATTTATAACATAACAATTTATAATGGTAATTTCCACAAGTAAAAGGATGTATCCTTTAGTAAAAGCATAAGGTCATTTCAGAAGTACAGTCAGGCACTGTCCAACTACACTTGAGTCCACAACAGACCACATGTAGGAAGGCAGTCACACAAGTGTATCACATGGTGATGTCATGGCTGAGTTTGTGTAAATACACTCCATGAAGTTCACACAATAATGAAACTGCCTGAGGATGTTTCTCAGAATGTATTGTTAAGGAATATATAACTTTAAATCACTAAGGTTTTCATTAAGCTTTATTAATAAATGAGAATTTGGAGTAAAAATATACCACTACATTAGATTGCTCACACAATGAAACATTATCATATTACATAGCATATTATGGCCAATGCACATGTGTATATACATGCACCCACAGACCTAGAAATCCATGTATTAACACACTGTAGAAAGTGGTAGCTTCCATTTTCGTAGTCATTTATAGAAATATAATTGACATCCCATAAAATTCATCCTTTAAAGCATAAAGTTTGGTGGGTTTTGGACTAGACAAAGTGTTCTGGGCATCTGCATAACTTCTACAATACTTGCATTACTTCAAACTAAGGAGCCCAGTATCCATTAATGGCCTCTTCCATTTCTCCTTATTAATCCATGAATTTGTCTATTCTGAATATTTCATATAAATGGAACCATATAATATTTACTGTGTTTTATGCCTGGCTTCCTTTGCTTGGCACATTTTCCAGGCTCATTTCCATTACAGTATGTTTCTTTTCTTTCTTTCTTTTTTTTTTTTTTTTGCTGTGTATTGGAACGTTTATTTCTTAGAGAGAAAATAAGTTCCCGACAGTCATATTATAGTACAGTATGTTTCAACACATTTTAAATAATATTTTATTGTATAGATATACATTTTATTTACCCACTGATTCAATGATAGACATTTTGTTTCTACTTTTCGTCTATTATGAATATGCAGTTGTGAACATTCACGTGTAAGTTTTAAGCAGAACTCCACAGCAGCTGTCAACCTTCTACATTCCTGGCACTTGGTAACAACTCCACTTTCTCAGTTCTTTGCTAACGCTATCAGTAACTCACACTTCAGCCATCCTCATGGGAATGAAGCAGTACTTCACTGTTGCTTGACTTATGTTTCCCTACAAGCTAACAGTGCTGAACATCTTTTCATATGCTTATTGGTCCTATTTCTATCTTCTTTGGGGAAACGTTGCTTCAAAACCCTTTGCACGTTTTTACATTCGATTAATTTTTCTTTTAATGTTGAGATTTATGTAAAAGGCCCTTATACATTTTGGATACTAGTCCCTCTTGTTGTTTTTCATACTTGCTCCCACAAATTTATTTTCTCATGTTGAACTTCTATTTACATTCAGGACAATATGAAGTACCAATTAACTAGTGGAAAAGTAAATTTGATAATAAAATATAGGAAGTGAAGAGCATTAAGAATAACAAAATTTCATACTTACAATAACCAGAAGGTAAAACTGGTTATGGTAAACTTATTTCATCAACACTTGACATTATATTAACTATAGTAAAATGGCAGCAATTGCCATTATAAAACTATTATTTGCTATTGAACATGATTTTAATGCTGAGAGGCTAAAGATACCAGGTCAGAGACAAGCATATTACTCATATCATTTAGTTCAAGCAGCCAGAAGTACAAGTGTATCTACAAACAAACTTCTAGCATATCCAGGGATGCAGTGCTCGCTTCGGAAGCACATACAGAATACCCCGGGATGTACTGGTGTACTACTTTATAATCCCACCAACAATATGGAAGGATACTTTTAACGATCATTATGGAAATCCACATGGAGATTACTCAAAAAAACTGAAAACAGAAATTCCATTTGACACAGCCAGTCCCTTTCTAGATATATTCCCAAAAGAACTGAAGACATCATACCATAGCAATGCACGCATACCAATGTTCATAGCAGCACAATCATAATAGTTACATCCTAGAAGCAGCTCGCATATATCCACTAACAGAAGATTGGAAAAAGAAAATGTGATATCTATATATAGTGGACTACTACTAAAGAAGGGTAAATTCAAGATACTTGTAGGAAAGTGGATACACCGGGGAAACATAATATTAACTAAAATAAATCAGATACCCAAGCTTAAAGGTGCAGTTTCTCTCATGTGAATAATACAAAGTACAAATAAGAGACAAAATAAAAGACTGATGAAAGGACTAGGGAGACAGAATTTTTCCAACAAAATTAAGGCTGTGCCACATATATGTTCCAAATACCCACAGTAACTGTGATCACAATATGCTCCAAGCATGAATTTAAAAAGCATAATAACAGTAATGAAAATGGGGACAAGTAACCTAGATACTAGGAGGGAGGCGGGTGGAGAAGGGCAGGAAATAAAAAGAATCAAGATATATTACACACATGTACCCACTCCCCAAAACGAATGTAAACTTCGTGTACTATGAATAAGTGCTAATAAAATAAAGTATCTCAGAGGCAACCTTTCGCAACGGTATTACATTTAAAGACAGAAAAGCTTTGTAAACAAGCCAAATCTGTAAAAATGATACATGTGTGTACTTTATATATAGATATTAAAGTCTAAACTAATTAGTAGAAAACGCATAATTGTTAAAGGGTGACTTAGAAAAACTCAGATATGTTAAAATAACAATAATAGGCCTCAAAAGCAAAGAAACAAAAATTAACACACTCAGGATAATAGCATTCAAACAGTAAGTGTAGGTTACTGTCCCTGTCTTCTAAAATCAGCTATGTCACGAACACACCACTGCCACTCACTAAGAACCAGGACAGAATATACAGGAGATCAATGCAAATCCATCCTTGCCGGTGGGTGAACAGCTCAAACAATCTCGCCTCTGACCCCAAATCAATCGTGTTGGGAACACGTGTGAAGGACAGCTGCGCCGTGGTGCTGCTCGGGGCTGTGCTGCCCACCAAGGTAGAGCATGTATGTAACAGATCAAGCAGTTTAAAAGGTTCTTTTAAAATGTGTTATAGATCTATATTCAGAGAACTTTGAAAGGTTCCATTTTAGCATTCTAAAATTTAAAAATAGGGGAAAAAATTTATGAAGTAAAGGTTATAAAAAAGTATCTGTCATTTAAAAACCAAAGCTGATATGAATTTTTACCATCTCAGATAGTGGTACACTTTTCAGGTATGCTAACTTATTCATTGGAACAACCCTGTGAAGTAAGTGCTATATGTGGCAAGTAAACTAACATGAACAGAAGTTAAGGTGCTGCCAGGGTTCAAACTCGATCTAGCCCCAGGCTCTGTCTGCGCCCCTTACCAAGCCTCAGGACTGCCCAAATGACTACTGCTCCTGGAGTAAGATAAGCACTGTGAGATAAAACTTAGGAATTCATTTTTATTAGTTGCTTATTTATTAGTGTGTAAAATGAGTGTGATTGTTCACAAAAGGAAAAAGAGTAGCAAGGAAAGCAAACTGTAAATTAGAATTCTTAAGTCCAAATCTCAGCTTTTTATTTGTTTTATGGTATTTTCACTTGTTTTGTGACATAAACTAAGGCAAGAAGATACATTTTCTTAAATACAGTAACACTCCTGAGACATTCAGCACTGAATGAGATCACCAAGGTGTGTGTGTGTGTGTGTGTGTGTGTAAGTAGAACATAAATTGGCTGCTATAACTGTGCTTAGAGAACCACTACTAGGAGAATAGTTAAACTGTATTGGCAGTTTTCCCCTACTGTACAAAAAGATTATGTCCCAAAGCCTCATCTGTAAATCCATTATTTAGAATTAAAATATGATCTATTTCTTCCATTTTTACTTCAAGAATGTTGTGTTAATATTATAACATCATGGATTCAATGAAGTTTTGCTTTTCTACATTTCAAATTTCCAGTCAGAATTCTCTCTTTTTTTTTTTTTTTTTTTTTTTGCGGTACTGGGGATCGAACTCAGGACCCTGCGCTTGCTAGGCAAGCGCTTATTCCACTGAGCTATATCCCCAGCCCCTTCCAGTCAGAATTCTCAAAAATGTATTTCCCCCTTTTGTAGCTCTGGAAGCATGCTGGTATGGTCATTAGCCAGGTAAAGGGAGCACATGTGCATACACACAAACACACACAGGTCTACACAGCAAGGGCATTCTTACAGCACACAGCACTGTTCTTGAAATGCTCTTCAGATGCCCTAATCTGTGCTCCAGAGTCTTCCCACTTTCCTAGACTTCTCTACCTTCTCTTTCTTAACCAACCCTTACAGGGAAGGATAAAGGCACATAACTAGTAACAGTGTATTGTTGCAGAGGAAAATAAATACAAACATCCCCCACTGCAATTCCTCAACTAACCTGCCTTTTATATTTCTTCACTGAGGAAAGTCCATAAAACGCATTCTTGCACACGGTCTGGTGTGTGTTACTAAATTGGACCTCCAGAAGTGTGAAGATAAGCTGAAAGGGGATGTTACGAACAAATACTCTTCAAGTGCTGGGCATGGTGGCACACACTTGTAATCCCAGCACTCAGGAGGCTGAGGCAGGAGGATCGTTGCAAATTCAAGACCAGCCTGGGCTACAAAATGAGCTCAAGGCCAGCCTGAACTGCATATCGAGACCCTGTCTCAAAAAGACAAAAAAAAAAAAAAAAAAAAAACCAAAACAAAACAAATTGTTCAGGTGAAGAACTGCCTATGCAAACCACTCTGACCACTGCTAGAGTTAAGGCACAGAGTCAGAAAGGAACAGACAGAAGCAGGTTATTAGGAAGAGGGCAAAGAGGGTGGGAAAATGCCAAAAGTGGCACTTGAGACAGGAAGGGGGTTTCTTGAACCCATCTGTGTAGGCAATAGTTTACTCATTAAATACATATGTGAGTCTTTAAGGGAATTTTGAGAGCTTTAATAAATGAAAGACAAGGTCCACATGGATCCCACATACCGAACTCTGGAGGAAATCCAAGGAGATTTGCTATTTCTTTAGGAGTGAAATATCGAAGTTTAAGCATTGACAACTTTGTTATCTGTTCTTCTTGTGGCAAACTGGTAAGGGATTTGTAGACAGTCTCAATCTATAAGAAAACATATAAGAGCATGAGAAAGCACTGTGCAACCAGATTTGTTCAGTTTTCCCACTGTGAGACTACATATAGTAGTGGACACAAAGTCTGCTGTAACACACAGCAGCAAGACACACAGGGAAAATGTCCTTGTGCAAAACACCATATAATTGGTTCAATAATCACATCCTAAGCTTTGCAAAGGAAGAAAGGCTAACAGTGAACAGATTAAGATACTTTCCAGTGTATCTATCATTTTTAATTCCTTAAAATGAAATCATGAGACTATAAGCAATAAATAAAGATATAACATAAATATAGTGAAAGAGACAAAGCTAGAGACAAAGCAGTAAGTTTACAATGATAACAAGATTATTAAAACATGTTATTTATATAATTTCATCCAATTAAGATACTTCCTTAAGATGATAAAATACTATATATGGAATACAATTAATCAAGCCCAGACCTTCAATGACCTATGACAAAATTTTTACCATGAGTAAATTTTATTAATAGGTAAGAGTTTCAATCAATATAAGAAAAAAATGTGCTTATAATTATTCAAAAATATATAAATTTGCTATATCTCAGGCTTGTTTTCAACTATGACTCCATGAAGAGTTTATAACTAAAAAATAAAATGCATTGCTATAATAGATCTTTTTCTTTATTTGATTTTATTTTGTCTTTTTGAGACAGGGTCTCGCTCCACAGTTCAGGCTGGCCTTGAGCTCACTTTGTAGCCCAGGCTGGTCTCAAACTCACAATGATCCTTCTGCCTCACCCTCCCAAATGCTGGGATTACAAGCATGTATCCCTGCACCGGGCTTAGATCTTTTTCTTTAAGAGGATGTTTTATGGTACATGCTACAAAGGAAAACACCAATAGTAAGATGTTTGTGCAAAATTTTAGACTATTAACCACTGTAAGCTAAATTTCAATTTACTACTTATCAAATTAAAGGAAATTCAGAATATAAGAAAAAGAAAAAGGAAAATAAAAATGAAACATTCCTTATGTATAAGGTCATACATGACAACAAGGAATTTTTCTACAACAGTAAAGAAACTACATATGAATATATACAAAAATGAATAACATTTATTCTCAATTGAACATGTAAAATTAACATTTTCAAATTCAGAATTAAATGTAATATTATTTATGGTTTCAAAAAATTTCAGTTTTAAAGCCATACATGGTACCTGCACATCCTCTGCAGTCTGTAACACGGATCCTGTCCCTTCCACATAACTTCCATAACTAAGAAATTAACATGAGAATTAGGCATGACTTAATGGAGCTGTTAATGCTAAACTTCATGCATATTTCTTTAATGACTTAATCTTGATAATTGCACCCTTCTGAAATATATGGAGTGATATCCCATAAGTATACTTGAATTTGAAAAATTGGAAAAGACATAAGATAATTCTATTTAAACTCAGATGTTAACATGGTATGGTTTTATGGGTTGTATTAACACCACTGGATTACTATTGCCACTTCTGTTATGCCATTTCTATAATGTTCATCACCAGAGACTACATCTTATACCCAAAGGTTGTTCAATACTGGCATCCCTGCCACATTAAAACAAATTACTATACAGGTGAAAACAGATTGTGGCTGTCTTTAATAATGCCCGGCCTATCACGTCTTCTCAGGGTCCCAATGCTCTGCTCCCTAATGCCACACAAACATGTTCCCACTGAGCTGGGGTCTGCCTCTCATTTAATTCAGTATGTGCTTACTATCATTTTCAACAACAATTAAACCATCATCTACAAACTATAAAAGTATAAAATACTTCAGAAAAGAAAGGAATTAGTAACATTTCTTTCTCTAAATCATTTGCCAAGTTGGCTATTCAACATATTAGCATTGTATTATTTTGCAAAGAGAACAATGTAAGATATATTTTTTTAAAAAGTCACAACTTGGAAAATAACTTTTTCAAATATATCACATGTATGAATATGTGTAAACATGTATATTATCTACAGGAGAACAGACTTTTACAGTAAGGTTTCTTTTTTTACCATCTTTATAATTATGAAAGAATCTAAAGGTTGCTTTTTATTACAAAATTGGTAAGTCCTATTTATGAGAGTCCTAAACAGAACCTCTTGGACTTGGTAGTAGACAACAGCTGAGTGCGGTCTCATGGGCACTAGAGGCACAGGGCAGAGTACGACAAGGTAAGCATCTCTTATGGCTGTCTAGGGCACGGCGTCTAGATAGCAAGCCAGTGGGTAAGAGGAGACAGTGTGAACCGTCACATCACACATCTGCCTATCAAGTAAGGTCAGTGGCATTCACCAAATGGGATCTTTGGCAGAATTTTTCTGAAAAAGCCTAATTTTTCCCTTCATCTGAGGTTTTAAAAATTGAGGAAAATGTATTAAAACATTCAAAAGAGAACCCTAAATGTTCACTCATCAGGAACCAGTAAAACAAGTGACAACATACCTATACCATAAAAATACAAAAGACCTGTATGTACGTGGACCGTAATATCCAACTTAGAGTGAAAGGAAGGGCACATAATACTATATATAGTAGGCCACCATTTACTTATTCTTTTTTTTTTTTTACCATTTACTTAAAATAGGGATAAAAATGCACGCATACGTAAGTCCTCACAAAGTCAATCTGTACCATGCACTGCAGGTGTGGAGGCACACTAGATGGCCAAAGACAGAAGTAGGAAGGAGTCTTATATCTTGGTATCTTTTTAATTTTGAACCATGGTTATATAGTACTTATGCAAAAATGGAAAAAAGTTAAATAAAATGTATCCTAAAACACCCACAGATGATTCAATTTTTAGATTAAAATTTAATTTCTTTTTACACACACATCATGAAAATGGACATAAAACTCTTCGAGGCCTGATGCAGCATGCAAAGAGAGGTAACGAAAGCCTGGCAGTTCGGGAGCTACAGAAACATGCATACCTACGAAGGTCACCAAAGAAAGGGCCTTGTCTGAACACTTTTGTGGAGGTGCACATAATGCCCTGCCAGAAGGAAACTTCACTTGCGTTGTAATAGAACATGAAGCAAGAAATGATGTGCAAAGAAAACAAAAAAATCATTCCAGCAGAAACATTTTATACAAGTTCCTTATTTTAAAAACTAAATGAAAAAATAGCTACAAAAACCTGGGTATTGTGATATAACAGAAAGGGAGTCTCTTGGAAGCTCACCCTTTGGTAAAGCATGTAGACCTTCTGCAGGTGGGTTTAACAATATCTAATAAAAAGGCATATCGTAGCAATGACTTCGGTGGTAAATAGTACTGATTCGTGTCAATTTCCTCTTCAAGAAAATCTTTCAGCATTTGCACAGACAGATCATTGTCCTGTTGATGTTTCCTGTCAATTTCTTCTGCAGTTTCAAGCTTAAAAAGAATGGTATCTTTGCCAGAACGCTGTGGGCTTCTATCAAAGCAAGTATTAGCTTCAAGTTTCTTTACATTACTTCTATCTTCTGCAGCTATTGAATGTTTTTGTGGATGTTCAGATGCAATTTTGGGAAAATCCGTCAGTACCTGGAATTAAGTAAAAAACACACAAACTGTCAAAAGCTTTACTAAGCACCAAAGACAAGTTAATAATACCCAGGAAACACTATTTTTAAAAAACTCATTAGCTTTTATAGGGTTACAATTAAAGATAGAAATGGCAGTTTAAGTATGTTTGTACAAGTTATTAATCACAGTTATAACAGTGTCATCAAGCTACAGATGATTTATTTCACTAAATTACTGTTTTCTGTATTTATGAATAAAAACATTCAACAAAGCAACAAGAAATATATTAAATATACATATAGCACCATATTAGGAAAAGAAGTTTAAAAAACGTTAACATTTCCAAAAAATGTGCTTTGGATCAAAGTTTATCATATCCCCTTATTAAAAAGGAAAAGCTGAAAAACAAGGAAAAACTAGAATATATTCATGATCTAAAAGAAAACTAGCAATTAAAAATAATGGTGCTTTTCACTGTGAAATGTTATTTCTACTCATGAGTCCCACAGGAAATACTGTTCTCTGCAAAACTCATAACCATGTGTAAAGTCCCATTTTATAAAACAAAAATGATCTTGGGTATTTTTAATTAAGTCTTTGTTAATATTTATTTTACATTATTTTTAGAATGATTCTTATGAAAAGGGAGAGATATTAGTATAGTAATTACAGGAGATTCAAATGACAACTGATTTCCTGTTAGAAAGACTTGAGTTTTTTTGTTCTGTTTTGTTTTGTTTCACTTCATTTCATTTTGCTGTGTTTGTGTTACTAGGGGGCTGAATCCAGGGGTGCTGTATCACTAAGCTTCATCTTCAGTCCTTTTTCATTTCTTGTTTGAGTCAGTGTCTTGCTAAGTAGCCAAGACAGGACTCAAACTTACTATCTTCCTGCCTCAGCCTTCCTAAGCGCTGGGCTTGAGGCATATACCACCATGCTCAGCGGGACTTGTTTTTTGAGTATTTAATGCATACTGGTAGTGGCTATAGAGAGCTTCACCGAACCAAAGAAACTGCTAAACCATCTCCATTTCTGACAAAAACATAAAGAAATTGCTCACATAATTAGAGTTCTATGTGTTCCATTGGAGTATTTTATTTTACAAATTATTACTGCATTCTAATCCATTAAGCTAAATAGTATTGGTTTTAAAGAAAATGCAACCAATGTGTTAAAGTATTCTTAAGCCATTTTAAGTCAATATATTTTATCAAAAATAATCAACAGTTTCAACTGAGGAAAGAAAATGATAAATGCAAATAAGCAATGGTCAAAAGATAAATCACCAACATTGATGCTAAGTTTTTCCTTATTTATTTTTGTTGTTGTTGTAGCTTTATCTTACTTTTAACTTATTTTTCTCTGATGATGATATTTTTGGTGTGTTTTGTTTTGGTTTTGGTTAGTTTCAGCCAATGAAAATAGCATGAGGTAAACGAAGAGGCCTTGGAGATGGACCCAGGACGTGGCCCCAGACTACAGACTCTACAGATCCCCGAGAAACTACAGAAAGCAGTTCTTGAAGATGTATTAGCAGACTGAGACACACTTACAATATATACATCACAGCAATAACAATAACAGTAATACCTGGCCCGGGGCTTGGAAAGGTAATGGCTCTGCCTGAAGCTTGGCGATGAGGAAGTACCGGAGCCTCGCGTTGGGAATGCCCAGCTGCGGGGAAAGCGCAGCGGCTCGTCGTTACCCAGCACTGTGCACGTCCATGAGAACATCGATAACAAAACCCACGGAACACACATCTAGCGTCTGCTAGAGTGAATTCTACCCCTAAAGCCTGGAAGCTTTCTGCGGAACGAATTCTAACCCTGTTACCCCGCTATTCTGTATGAAATGAAGATCGCATCTGATGAATCATGTGTCTGAGTAACTTTCATGTTATACCTCACTGTTAAAATAACTACAACATGCAGCATTTTATCACAAATGAAATGTGTTTAGTTACTCGGTGTCTACTTTGACTAAAAATGACTCACTGTATGTTAGCAGTGGAAAGGCATTAAATATGAAATAAACTTACAGAGATCAGAATATTGCCGATTTCTACAGCTTGTATATCTTTCTTTTTTTTTTTTTTTTCCTTGAGACAGGATATATAGTTCAGGCTGGTCTTAAACTCACTATATAGCCCAGGCTGGTTTCAAACTCTCAGCAGTCCTCCTGCCTCAGCTTCCCAAGGGCTGGGATTATAGGTATGCACCACCATGCCCAGCCTTGTATATCTATTTTTTTAAGTGAGTTTTCTTTTTATTTCTTGGCATATAAGTATATAATATGGCTCAAGAGGACAAGAGACTAAAAAAATGACAAAAAAGCGGCACTTCCAAAATCAAACTTTGTCAAATAACATAACCAATTATTTTGACTTAACATGAAATAGAAGGAATGTTTGCAATTAAATGTTAGGTCACATCAAAAAGTAAAGAGAAAATTATCTTCCATCTTGGTTTACCCTGAAGCATTACTAAACACAGCACACCTACTTTGGAAATACCAAACTGAAACATTGTTTCAAAATATGCAACATGGTATCATTTATTTTCCAAAGGAAAATGTATCTTTTATGAGCTTCAAAGTATATCTTTTTCATGAAGTAAAAATAAAACTACATGCATTTACTATATTCTTTAGAAAGACCCAAATCTGAACTAATTTCAGGATTTACATAAATTATTGAATATAGAACCATTCTGTTTATTGACCAAATCCCTACTCAGAAAAAAAAATCCTTAAATTACAATCTATAAGAGGATTTATAATTGTGTTACCTACAGAGGTTGGAGATAATAGAAATTCTTGGTACTGAAAGCCACAATTTTCTATTGTTTCTATCAATAGGTCTCTGAGAAGAAAAAAGTGAAAAAGAAAAGCTTTCACTCTATTTGGAAGTGGGATTCACAGAAAATAATGTACATAAAACTGTGCTCTCGGCGAGTGAGAACTGCAGCTGCACTCAAGCTGTTGAAGCCTTTGCTAAGTCCAGCACTTGAGAAATTATCTTTTATTAAAAAGATACAGAGAATTCTTTCCTACAAGTAAATAAAGCTGCCAACTAATGTACTCAAACAGATAAAAGTTCAAATCATTAATCTACTGATGAATTTGCTATGCAAACTGTAGCTGTATCTTTGTGGCAGCAAACCCCATGGCAACACTATTATTACCAACAGCAGGTAAATCAGGGACTCAGCTGGGTGCCTTCTCCCCAAGGTGCCACCATCTGACAGAACCCCCATGCAGGGCTACTTCGTGCCTGAAACTGCAGGGCAGAACATGCCCACTACCAAGACCAGCACTTAATGAACACACTGCTACTTCAAAAGAAACAGGCACCAATATAAGTGACTAAAAAATTGAGAAATACAATTCCCACTAAAAGCAGGGCTGCATTTGGAAAAATTCAAAGATAGCAAAATGGGACAGACTCAAAAAAACAAAACCTTACAATACTTCACATGATTAGTCAAAATCAATATTAGTAGTAAAGTCTATTACATGTGTATAAAAAGTCAGGATGTATATGCTTATTTTGTGATCTCTATTTTACAACCATTCCTACTATAAAATACACTAAATGGAAGATGTAGGCAAGACAGATACAATTTTTACCTTGTAGAAGATACTTCAAATCCTTTAACATTTTCTAAAAGAATATATTTTGGTAACTTTTGTAATCTAAAAAACAAACAAACAAACATGTAATTCCAAATCATTATAAGAAGTAAAACTTAAAGATCACTACTTGTGAGGAACATGACGTTAAGCAATTTTCTGAATTCCTTATGAAGGAGATTTAGAGAACAGAGACAACTCATATTTTATCCATTTTTTTCTCCATAAATATGGCACACTTGACATGTTCATTTCTACTGACACTCACCTCACACACTGGCTTGCACAACTCAGAGGGCTGCCATTCACACAGAATGATGGCGTTAGCACAAGTCCCTCACCACGGGTAACTGCAGCCACTGACGTTAGCATCATTTACACTACTACTCTGAGCAAAGGCAGGGAATTTAACTTGTGGGCTATGATTCCCTGTCACTCGCTGTGCTGGCAAGCAAGCAGTTGCAGAACACTCGGGGTTACTCCCTCCCCACGGCATGAAATGATAAATGACACACACAGTATCTGAAAGGAGCACGCGGAAACTGGCAATCTCTGCAGAATGTCACACACCACATTGCCTACACACACAGCTTAAAATTTAAGGAAAAAGACTAGAAGATCTTACCTTGGGAGAATATCTAGAACACGTAAGAAGCTATTTGTTCTTCGATCAGTCATATCACCCTGTAGGCCAATTCTAAAGGAATAAAGAAAGTACACAAAAAGGTTATCAAGAATTTTACATAAATATAGAAAACTGCTTTTCAAAAGTCAAAACTGAGAGCATTAAAATATGTTCATCCATCTTTAGCCATCAGGGAAATGTGAATCAAACGACATTTAGACTCCATCTGCCCCAGTGGAATGACTATCATCAAGAACACAAACGTAATAAATTCTGGTGTGTGTGGGGTGCTTTTCCACATTGTTGGTGGTGGAATTTACTAAAAAAACTAAAAATAGATGAATTATGTGACTCAGCAAACCCATTCCTTTCAATATATTCTCAAAAGAATTAAAGTCAGTGTATGGTAGAGACGCCCCTACCCATGTTTACTGTGGCACTATTCACAATAGCTAAGCCAGGTACACAGCGGAGCTGCCCATCAGCAGACGAACGGTTAAAGGAAATGTGGGACATACACACAATGGACTAGTTTTAGCCAGAAAGAATAAAATCACGTTATTTGTAGGAGAATGGATACAACTGGAAACCATCGTGTTAAGTGAAATAAACCAGACTCAAAATGTCAAATAGAACATGTTTTCCTTCACATGAGGAATCGATCTCTCAGTTTAAAAAGAAAGGCACTGGGGGAAGGGAGGGGGGAAGAGGGTAATGAGAGAAGAGTAACAATCCAGTATGTGATACACATATATGAATATGCCAAACGGAAAACTATTATTCTGTATAACTTAGGTGCACTATTAAAAATAGTTGATTTGCAGCAAAAAAAAAAAAAATATATATATATAGTCATCTTTGTGGCTATGGTGAACAAAATGTATTTATTCATTTGATTAAGAGAAAAGAACCCTTGCATACCTAATAAACACACTTCAAGCTCGTTTTACAAAGCAGTATGCCAAAGTAACTCATGAACCAAAGAACAAGAACTCAGTAAGCAATGCAACTGAGTATTCTCTTTAAAATACACATCAACACACAATTTGCTGACGATACCTTTACTCTGACTGATGTGAGACAACATGAGTTAGATAAATGCTTGGAGAGGGGAGCAGACTGGACCTCAAGGCACTGGTGATAATCATCATTTCAGAAGTTAAAATAGTAAGTAGACTAAGATAATCCTATCCAATGTTAACAAAGGCTTTAAGCTGAAGGCTTAATTCTATAACCAGGAGACACAATGCAATAGGCTAAGTAGGTTCACAGAAGTCATGTAACAGGCAGTATTGGGGCTAGTGATTAAATCTTACAGGTAAGATTCACAACGTGACCAAGGGTCAAGCAGAAGAAAAGATCTGGATGAGGCCTGTATAGCAAGAACAAGGCACCAGGGTTCAAAACATTGGTACATATTACCTTCATGATCTTAAATAAGTTACTTTACATCACTTATCAGTTAGCAGGGCCCAAACCACCAGTGGATTTGAGGCTTAGCTAAGGGATTAGGCTGGACTTGAACACATTCAAAGAAAAGTTACTTAACCTTCCTATGCCTCGGTTGATTACCTATAAAACAAAGATAAGAGCAATGCTTGCCCCACCAGTTTAACGAGTGTAAGACATTTAGAGGTTTACCATCATTACCACCACTTAAAATAATTTAAAATAACATTATTAAAAAACCATTGAAAATGATTTAGCTAAGATTTTATTTAAGACATAATTCCTCAAAATGTGTAGTCAAATAAACACACAACTTTTAATAAAGAAATTATAACTTCTGGACATGAAAAGTCAGCATTATTAAATGTACATATCAAACTTAAGAAACATAAACTGCACAAATGCATAAATGCACGCTAGACAAGCTTTTACATTTTATATTAAACTTACCACTTGAATATTTATTATGGAAATTCACTTCCATGTAGCTATATTAGAAAGGTGTTCTTAAATGCTCAATAGTTGAACCAAATGTGATTTGGGCTGGAAGCTGATGTTGTATCTTCAGTAGGTATAAAATGTACCATCTTGTATATTACTGTTAATCAAACTATTTGCTCATATAATTGTCATTTCCTTTAAGATTAATGTTGAATTATAACTATGAACAGATGAAAGGAATTACTCTGAAAAATTTCAAAATGATGAAGATTTGGCTGATAGTCTTCAAAAGCCCTTTCTCAGAAGAGTGCACTGTACGTACCTTGTAAATGGCTGGCATGGGGGGCTCATTAAAATCATATCGAAAGACAATCTGTCAAACTCTCCCAGCGTAACGCCCTGTGGAAAGCACATTGGGGGAAAGGAATATAAAAAAGTAAAAAGGAGGGACAAATGCTAACCAACTGTAACTAAACACATCAAAAATCTTAACAGTTTATATGACAAAATGCTTTCCAAGGCGACTCCAGCCAAAATAACTTCAGAAAGCAGTCCCATAAGAGAGTAGGGCAGTAAGCCGAGGCTGTGAGAAAAAAACGTGACTTCTCACATGGCCCCAAGCAAATAAGCACTATGTAAACTTGTGGTCTAGAATCTGATCTTTCATGTACATATACATCGTGAAACAGTTAAATCAAGTTAAGTGACATATTCTTCTTCACATTCTTATTTTTTGGTTTTTAAGAACACATAGCAATTTCAGGTATATAATAATTGCTATTAAGTACAGTCACCACTGTAGTTGTGTAATAGACCACCCACATTTATTCCTCTCATCTAACTGAACAGTTGAGCAACAACTCCCCATCCCTACAGCCCCAGCCTGCCTCTACCACTACCACTTTATTCTCTGTTTCTACGAGCTCATCTTTTAAAATTTTCATGTATCAATGAGATCATGTGATATTTGTCTTTCTGTGTCTTATTTATCCATGTTGTCTCAAAAGACAGGATTTTCTACATGTTTTAATCTCTCCCTTGACATTCCCTAAATCCCTGTTTTTATCATTAAAAAAATGTGAAATGAAAAGGGAATATTATGCCTAGGGAGAACATATAGGAACTATACCAGGGGTCATATTTACAAAGGCCATGGAAGGTAATGGAGACCTTCGGAGTAATGGGAAGCAAATGCGGAATTAACAGTCATTAGTGTGTAAGATTCATGTCAGCAGAAATCTCATCTGATTTGCTCATTTTGGTAATTCAAGACCTAGCACAATGCTTGGCATAGAACAGGTACTCTGAATATTAGTGAATTATACTTATGAATATTATTTAGTGAACAACATATTGTGTCTAAAAAGAAGCAATGAAATACTAGGTAAGAGATAAAGAATAAGATAGAATGTAAAGTTGGTAAGATGGGTTGCAAGTCAAAAAATACTGAAGAGCCATAGAAAGTTGCTTTATAATGATAACTGGTGCAATCCTCAGAGAAGATGTAACTGTCATGAGTGTACATGCATAAAATAACATCAGAGTTCATAGGGCAGGG
Source organism: Dinomys branickii (assembly GCA_004027595.1). NCBI lineage: Eukaryota > Metazoa > Chordata > Mammalia > Rodentia > Dinomyidae > Dinomys > Dinomys branickii. The sequence continues at coordinate 16,928 of PVLD010008746.1, forward strand.
CATAGTAAGAAATATCCCCCAGCGTCTACTGAATACCTACATTGCTGTGAAAAAAGACGCTAGAAAATTAGATTAAATGATTATTTTAAGTATTAGGCCATATGCAATTCAGATTATTACCCCCTTAGGAAAAAAAAGTTGATCCAGGATTGCTATAGCTTTCTACCCAGCAACAATTTCTAGAAAAGGGAAAAGGGAAACGAACTCCAAACAGATCCTGGTAGTTTAGGTGTGTTAGAAAGCCTGGAGGGCCAGGGATATGGCTGAGTGGCACAGTGCCTGCCTGGCAAGCACAAGGTTGTGAGTTTGGTTCCCAGTATCAAAAAATAAAACGAACAAGAAAAAGACTGGAATTTCTTCAGGAAGGTCAAGGTGACCAGAGCTAGGGCAGAGTACCAGACAGAAGGAAGTTACACAGAGCAGTCCTTTGGAGTGGCTTGCTGAGTATCAGTCTGTGCATGTTCAGCTAAAATGCAGCGTGAGGCAGAGCAAAGAACAAACACTGGAGAAGGAATAATTATTGGGAAGCTGTAAGCCAAACACTTCCCAGACCCACACTTGATTTATCACCCAAAGAAACCAACTTGAGTAGAGGGGGGTAATTCAAGAGAACTACGCTGCTTGAATTCAATACATCCTAGAAAGTTACAACAATCAAAACAGTGCATTATTGCTGCAAGTATAGATCTATCTTTACTACTGAGGAAAGCCTAGGAATAGGCCACACTTTTTTTTTTTTAATAAGAGTCAAGGAAATTGATTAGGGAAAGGATACTCTTCTACAAATAGTGCTGAGACAACTTTATGTCTCCTTGGGAAAAAAATAAACCATGACTCATATCTCACACTACTTTTTAAAAAAGTAACTACATCATAGAGCTAAATATATAAGCCAAATCTGCAAAACTTCTACAAAAAAACAGGGTAGGAAAGATTTCTTAGACTGTACTGAAGTCTGGATTGAGGGGGAAAAAGCTAACTTAGCCACTCTGATGGACACTAAGGCAGCTACAGGACTGGGGAAATATTTGTTACATATACTTTTGCCAAATAATTTTAATCTGGAAAACAACTGTTACAACTAAGTAATAACAACAGAAATGCCCAAATCATAAAGATTGATAGAAATGCCCAAATCAGAAACATAGGACAAGAAATTTCTTGACATAGAAAATGACTGGCCAACAAATACATAAAAAGATAGTTAATATTTAGTCATCAGGGAAATGCACATTAAAATCCAAATACCCCTATGTGTTCAGCAGAATGGTTATAAGTGTTGTCAACAATATCAAGTGTTGACAAGGAAGTGAAACTTCTCAAATAGTCATGGGGGAATATAAAATGTAAAACATGCTTTTGATAACTTTTGTTATTTTCCCATAAATTTAAAGAAAACTGCCACGTAACCCAGCAATTCCACTTCTATGTATTTACCCATAAGAAATAAAAACAAAGGTCCGCACAAAGCCATCTCATGAACAGATGCACATATTGCAGTGTACAGTATTCCATTGTAAGGGATATTAGCCTACAATAAAATACAGCAAATCAATGATATACACAACATGGATGAATTCCCAAAACATCAATACTAAATAAAAGCAGTTACATTCAAGAAGAGTTACATGTTCTCCTGATTATTTTTACAATACACTAAAAAGGGGAAATTTAAAATGAAGGAAAAAATATTAGTGACTGCAGGCTTGGGGGCTGGGGCCTGACTGAAACGAGGCCGGAAGCAATGATGCGCCATACTGGAAATGCCCTCACTCTTGATTGCAGTAGTGGCTACATGGTTTATTTAGTGGCCAGCACTCAAACTGCCCACTTAAAGGGGTGTTGTTCATTGTATGGAAATTATGCCTGCATGCAAAATTTGTGCATAAAGTTCTTTATGACAAGAAATTGGAAGAGAAAAACACACATTTTTTAAAAAAGTAACTCAATGTATACCAGTGTTAAATACTAATGAGTTTATTAAAAGTGAATTAGATTAACCTCAACAAGCTCGTTAATGTAAGAAACGTTGAAAAATAAACAATCACTGCCTCCTTTATGTTTACTACATGCCCACTAGCTAGCTAGCTATCCATTAAAAGTAAGTAATTAAAGTTTAATGTAGGAGCTGGGGATATAGATCAGTGGCATAAGCGCCTGCCTAGCAAGCGAAGGGTCCTGAGTTCAATCCCCAGTACCGCCAAAAAAAATAAATAAATAAATAAAATAAAGTTTAATGTAACCACAGAACTAAGCATTTGGAAATCACATTCTTACATTTCAGTCCTTTTCTTTAAGAGATCTAAATATTGAATTCTTTCTACTACTGGAATTTTAAAACAACAGTATATTGTCACTCAACAAAAAAAAATGTTAATTCTCTTTTCCTAAACTTTTAGTTATATGACTTACCTTCCAGTTAAGCCAGTATTTGGCAAAGTTTATCAATAAATCAGTATTTGGCAAAGTTTATCAATCACATGCTACCTGCACATAAAAATACTCACTTCAATTGTCTTGGCCAGTAACTGTGTGTAAGGGAAATTGTACTTGTACACCTCATTAGCAATAGTGTTCACATCGATGGCAGCCACCACTTGTGCAGGTATACCGCTTTCTGTAATGATAAATAAAACATCTTAAAAAGAAAAGTCCTTAGTATCAGTTTATTCACCACAGAGAAAAGTCAAAATAGTGGAACCTGGTAGTACATTTGCATATATCCTCAATTACCTAGCCAGATCTCAGACTGTCAGTGGAGGACCAGCCAAGGAAGAACCAGGCATGAAATAGAATACCTGAATAAGTACTTCTGATTATCTCTCCAACAGCATCCCAATATTAGAAATAAGATTAAATTTTAATTGTTACATTTTCTTTCTTATCACATGAAGAGCCACACTTAATTTAACAGAAAGCTTTCCTAAGCTTAAAAACAAATCAAACATATAGGAAGTGTAGTATATCCTAATCACCATAATATTTGGCATTTTATATAGATCAATTACCATGTGCCCCTCTCCTTGTACTGAGGCAAAGCTGCTTCACAACTGAAAATGCTTTCAGGTATGCTGCTTTAAGTAATGGTTTTTTCGAGATCCAATTCACATGCCACAAAATTCACCTGCCTAAAACTTAGACCTTTTTTTAAATGATTCTTTTTTTTTTTTTTTTTTTTGGTACCGGGAATCAAACTCACGACCTCATGCTTGCTGGGCAAGTGCTGTGCCACTGAGCTAGATCTTTGGCCCTAGATAATTTTTTTAAATGAGATAAACAATTAATTGGTTTTTAAATATGAAAAGTTCACAATAAAAAAATTTAAATTCTGACAGACCAGGAGAAAAATGAGAATAAGGGAAGTAATTATAAAGGGATACTTTTACTGCCCATCTGTCTTACTGATAAAGCATTTTCAAAATAGTTTCTGATTCAGTTAACCTATTCTTTAATGACAGTCAAAATTTGAACTCTGTAATTGTAGCTGCTACTATATTTTGCAATTCCCATTCTCCTCAAAATATATAAAAAACTATGTATAGACACTGTCCCAAATCATGAGAAAAGTTTTTAAAATAAAATCAGTTGCGACTTAACAAAGCCACCAGAGAAAATATTGTATCACATAATAGATCCACATAGCCTTCTCTTTAATAACCATTTGCTGAATAATGACTAGCTTAGTTTAGCACAAACATTAAAGGGGGTGGTGGTACAGCAGGAGGAGCTATGATTCAAGCAGCAGAAACCTGGAAATAAAATGAGATCACAGGAGACGGGGCAAGAGGGAAAAGAATCACTCACACATGCTCAGAAACAAGCAGAATCTTACACTGAGGCTTGCAAAAGAGGAAGCCAGAGAGAAAACCCTAAGGGTGGATCCTGCCAAAAAGTAATGTCCCTCTGTCTTAGACGTGAGTCACTGGAAACTCTGAGACCTAGCTCGTAATAACAGAGGTAGCTGCTGCCAATTAAATTTAAATTCACTAACTAGTTACTTGCCTCAGTACAAAGTTAAGGATATAAATTATGCCTTTGTCAAAGGGCTCAGAGAGATCTTGAAGCACAAATCAAAGTTTCTAAACAAACAAAAATAGTATCCAAATATTAATTTGCAAAATCACAAAACTGTTATAATTTAAAACTATGCTATAAGTAATCACTGAAAGAGAGCTCGGAGTTGAACGTCATTATACTATATTGCTTTACTAAGTAAGATATAATCAGGATGATGTAGCCTGCTTGCATTTCCACTACATATGCAGCAAACAGGGACCGCTTGAGCTGGTTAACATGACTTTCATCTTTTCCAGGCTGGATGAAAACCCAAAGGGATGCACTGAATCTATACCATAATTGATAATTAATTTTATTTTTTTTTTTTTGGCGGTACTGGGGATCGAACTCAGGACCCTGCGCTTGCTAGGCAGGCGCTTATTCCACTGAGCTATATCACCAGCCCTGATAATTAATTTTATGTTCTTGTATTATGTGTCTGGAGGGAATAAAACCTGATGAAAAGCAACTGCCAATGAGTGTTTCGTGTGCTGTGTTGAAAACTGATTAACTGAACATTCTTTTTCTCAGGAAAGAATGGATTTTTAAAGTCAATAAACAAATGCAGTTTGCCTGCATTTTACAGTGTTCTAAAATTAGGACCTATTATGTGACCTAAAAAGTCATTTTCATGGGTATATATACAGGTTAAGTACCCCTTAGCCAAACTGCTTGGGACTAACTGTTACAGATTTCTTAACATGTGCACATACATAATAAGATAGCTTGGGGAATGTGACCCAAATCTAAACACAAAATACATCTATATTTCATGTACAATTTATACACATAGCCTGAGTATAATTTATACCATATTTTTCGTGCATCTGCATTTGGTTAGGTATGGAATTTTCTACTTATCATGCTGGTGATCAAAAAGGTTTGGATTTTCAAACATTTCAGCGTCTCGATTTTTGGACTAGGGATGCTGAGAAATTACTGACACTGATTCAACTTGCCCTTCGAAACAGAATTACTGTGGAGTAAGAGTATATTTCTAAGAAAAAGTTATAAATAATAAGGGTAAAATGTAAGCCTATCAATTTGGTCAAACTTAAATCAAGGTTGAAGGACAAGTTGTCTTGCTATTCCTAGTATGCAGTTCAAATCTATACTCTCTAAAAATCTTTAAGTGGCATACACATATTCTGAAAATGTATTTTGACATATGCAAGTGAACATAATCCTATACAATTTTACCTGTGTGAGCCCTCTCACTTGAGTAGTCTAAGAATAGTAATTCTCAAAGGCGAAAGAAAATTGGGAAAAAGGATGTACTTTCAGTACTTTGATCTATTACTTCACCTGGATTTTATTCACGGTATTTCAGTTATTATTCTGGATTTCATATGCATCAATATGAAGCATAGTTTTTTTAAAAAGGTGTGACATCATAGAATAACAATATAAAATTATTTTAAAAGGTTGTCAGATTGATCTGTATGGAAAGGAAAAGGACATGCTTCCATTTATGAGGAATGAATTTTAAAAGGCAAATTTACATTTACATAATTTTCCTTCTTTTTCTTATTACTCTTTCTTGGAAAGCTGTAGGGAATAATTTCTTGTTGACAGCAATGGTAGAGTACAAGGTCATGCTCTACCTGACTTTCTTAGCCAAATAAACAAACAAAACCTTTAATTGCCCATGCATAGTTATTAAAATGGGTGAAAAATCAATATTTACAAACATACTGCAATCCCAGCACTCCAGGAGGCTGAGGCAGGAGGGCCCAAAGTTCCCATCTAGGGTGGACAACTTAAGAGACTTAGTGACCCTGCCTCAAAATAAAAATAAAAAGGAATGGGGAGATAGCTCAGTGTGAAGGGCCGGGGCTCAATGCCCAGTACAGAAAACAAAATGATTAATGTAGAAGTAATCAGCTCACTTTTAAATAAGAAAAAGTAATTTTGTAAAACTTTTTCCTTCTCTGTCATTTACGCATTTTCTGATCTATACCTTGTATAGGTTGAGTTAGTACTTGAATTACCTCATTATATTCACACCTAAGACCTTTAATCAGGTATGTTAACACTGACATCTAGTTGTGAAATGGGAGATCAGTTGAATACATTTAATGTCTATTTGCTTTTACCAAGAGTAATGGCTCAATTCAAAATAAAAGTACTAAGCAAAGACCATAAGGGTTCTGAATCTACAATCATGGCCAAAGTTCTTTATCATTATTAGCAGAGTGTGTTTCTTTGTTCCTAAAGGTTTTTTTTTTTAAATTTCAAAACTGCTAATAAGTTATTTTCATGAATAAAATAAAAATTAATTAAACTTTTTTTTCAAATATCCAGTTCCTTAGAAAATTTACTTTGGATCAATACCTAGTCTAGATTACTACTACCGCATCTGGCTACATACAAGACACCATCAGCCAGAATGTAGATACGATGTGCTTGAGATCTGTGAACTGATTATGCCCTTAGCACTGCATCTCAGGAGAAAGCAAACACTATTTTTCAATACAATACAATAATTAGTTTAAATGTAAATAGTTATGTATGGCTGGCTACCACATGGTGCAGCACACCTTTATAATCTTTGGGCTCACCATCAGAGCTGGGAAAGTAATCGGGACAGAAAGATACCGAGTGAATGTAAAAGAAGCACACTGAAAGAGTGCACACAGCATGGAAAACAAACACGTCAGGTCGGGTAGTGTAGTGTAATTTAAAGGAGGCAACAAGTTCAAGGAAGCCTGTGGGAAAGGACATGAGCATGTCTTTCTGGGAAGCGCCCAGGAAAGCCCAATTAGAGCGGCGCTCACGCGCTAAGGAAGCTCGCACAGCCTCCTCTCGTTCACGTTTCCCCTGTTTGTTCCCTCTCCTTCACCCCGACCCAGTCCTGGAGCTTTCCTTAGCGGAACAGAGAGGGAAGGTAATTCAGTCAGCTACCTTTGGCAGGGGCCACAGAACTCTGCGCAGCGCTGCTACTTCCCTTAATGCTGAGGATGCAGACAGTCTCACTTTCCAGGGGCATTCGCTTGTCCCTTAAAATATTTGTTTCTAAATATAAAGAGTTGAAATTCATAGGACTTTCTGTGATGAAGGGAATAGTCTGTATCTGTGCTACCCAGCACCCACATATAGAAGCACTTAGCATGTGACTAGTGTAACTTGTGAAACCGAGTTTCTAATGTAATATCACTATGAGATAAAATAACCATGGAACAATGCACATAAAAAGGAAACGTTTAAAATCACACAAAGGCAAATATAAAAGAAAAACATCAAGCAGTTCAAATTCCAAACCCTTACAAATGATATTCCAAAAATATCTGTAGGTGACATTCAGATCTGCATAAAAAAACATTTCATGATAATGTACTTGTCTAAATCGCTTATAAACATAACTCATCACAAAGTGATTTAGAGTCTCAAATTGGTATATCCGTCATTGATGAATAAAGACAAAAGAGAATCAGAAAATAAACCAAGGAATGACAAACGAGAGGCTTAACAGTTTAATGGAAAATATTAAGGCTGAATAATTCTTAACAAATATGGTTAAGTATCAGGTAGGTAGTTAAAACTCAAAATCAAAACCGTGAAGACCATTAGAAATTATGTGCTGAACTTCTTGCTTTTAAGGCTGTATTATGGTTTGTGTCTAGATGTCCCCTCAAAGCCTCATGCAGTCATAGGTAGGGATTTTTCAGAAGTTGCTGGATCTAGAGTGTGTGATGCTGGTGTTAAGGGTGTGTGATTACTACAATCAGCACTGATTGGTCGGGTGCCACTTGAATCCCAGTAGCCTAGAAAAAAGCTGCTAAGGCTCCTGGCTGCTCGGTTCCCTTCTGCCCGCCGTGCACTGTTTTGCTCTCCCACGCCATCCTGCCTTAGAGCCAGCTGATTATGGACTAAGACCTCTACAAACTGTGAGCGAAGTAAAACCTTCCTCCCTTAAATTTAAGCACCATGTACTTTGTCTCAGCAAGTAACATAGGCTGTCTCCAATATTTGACTATATAGACCACAGTCATCTAGCTAGAGTTTGCCTTTATTTGCCACCTTAAAGCACATCTTACTTTTCACTTCCTATTACATTTTAAAAGAAAAATGAAGTCTTCTTTGTTTGTACTTACAGGTCTCTTTGCAGGCTCCACTGATGTATAAACTATGACACTACTTTTTCCTCTGCTTTCTATAAAAATTGTTTTTCACTAGAATGATTTCCATTAGCCAAAGCTTTCTAGATTATATAAACACAGATAGTATCTAAGTGTGCACAAGCAGTTTCTACACAGGAAAGCATGTATTTAAAAATGTGGTAGACATTGTCACACTTATGGCCATCTAGACCTGCCTATGTTTCCTGTCTTTGAAACTTCTGCCACACTATGTATCTTTCTCAGAAAAAAGTCAGAATTCACTTTTACAGCTTTCTTTGCCAGGCAATGAGAGTTAGTACTCAGCAACCACTAGCACCCACACCTAAGACTTCAATTCAAAAGTAGCAGTGAGAAAACAAATGAAAAATATCCATTGTTTTTTGAGGGAGGCAGTATTAGCATACTTTAGAGCAAAATTTTGCTGGTATTTATGGTATACTGTTCCCCACACTGTCAAAGAGAGCTGTGATATCAGTGCAAGGCTTCACTGAGCCAATCTCCAGAGTGCAGTTTGGGCAGTGCTCCTGTTCACCATCCTGATGTTAGGTGTCCTATGGATTCTATGAATTTCCAAGTGTTCTTTAATATCTGTTTGCTGTTTAAGTTAACTAGACAGTATTTATGTTAACTGTGGTTTCAACTATTATGTGAAACCAAAAAATAAAAAGAATTTGAGCCTTCTAGTTTTATCTAAATTAGAGTAAAATAATTATCAACTCAATAAAAACTCAACAGTCACCGAAGGAGAACTGTCACAAGTATGGTACTGTGTTAGAGGCAGAAACAAAGTGGAACAACACAGGATGTGGGGTATGAAGATACATAAAGATAGGTAAATTATACACACACACACACACACACACACACACACACGTTAAATGACATTCAGTAAATACAGAAGCATCTAGGTAGTGATTGTAACAATGCAAATAGCACACTGCATATACAGATAAGGCTGAAAAAATTTTATTGAGTCATTAGAAAGATTATCGAGTTTGATGCAAATCTATCACTTTGCTAAAGTAATTAAATATATTTTTATAACAAATAAAATTCAGTAATGTGAGAAAGAAATTAACAAATCATATATATGACAAGGGATTAATACCTAGAATATATAACGAATTCCTACAACTCAACAATAAAAACAAAATTCCAAACTGGGGTAAGGTCTTTAGTAGACATTTCTCAAAGAGAAGGTAACACGAATGCACAATAAGCACATTAAAAGGTGTCAGCCTCTTTAAATATTAAGGAAATGCAAATCAAAATCACAATGGGATATCAATATATACACATTAGAATGGCTGTTATAACAAAATTAACAAGCGGAGGCTGTAGAACTGGAGAAAATGAAACTCGCAGAAAACAAGTTTGGTGGTTCCTCAGAGATTTAGATAGGATTATCATCTGATCTACCAATTCCATTTGCAGGTACATACTAAAAATAATTGAAACCAAGAACTCTAAAGAAATACTTATATGTCCACATTAGTAGCATTATTAATAACCCAAGTGTCCATTAACAGATGGATAAATAAAATTGTGCACAGATTATTCATCCATAAAAAGGAATGAAATACTGATACATGTTACCATATGAAAGTACAAAAAGCTACATATGTATATATATATATATATATATATATATAGTTGGTGATTATGTGGTAACTAGGCTGGACAAATTTACAGAAAGTAGAACAGAAGCTATGAAGGACCAGTTGAGAAAGAAGACACAGAGTTATTGTTTAATGGGTACAGAGCATCAGCTTGTGATGATGAGTGAGTTTTAGAACACAATATGGATGGTTTCACAACACTGGGAAAGCACTTAATGACAATGAACTGTATGCTTAAAGGGGTTAAAATAGTAGTTTTTATGTTATGTATATTCTATCATGATAAAAAAATTCCAGTTTAAACTTTAGAAATCAGTTAACACTGAAGTCCAACATGATTTCATTGTGCTTTGTGCTGCTTCTGATGATTATAATGGTAAGAACCAGAACAATGGTTAAAAGGTGTGGTAGACAGTCCTAGCCTAGAATACTGGCTTTACTATTAACTAGCTTGTTATATAATACAATAGGACACAAAATTTAGAAAGTCCTTAAAAATTGAAGTTAGCTGCCATTGTTCTGTCTTTATTATTATACAAAAACCACATGGAAAGAAGCAACACATTTTATACAGATAATGCTAAAATAATGGTACATCAAAGAAATGAACACTGGAAAGCAAAAGTGTGGGAGAAGTAGTTCTATCAATATGCTAAGGAGTGAATATCAATCATGTATGGACCTCAGATCAAAAGGAAAGAGAGCAGACAGGTAAGGCAACCTGAACTCCAGGAAGGGCCTCTCGAAAATGAAGAGGCCACATCTTAATTCAAATATGTCAGGAGAAAAGAAGCTGGAGTGGAAAAGTTGGGTTTAGAGCACTCTGAGTGGAAAGGACAACAAAGCAAAGGCCAGCACACAGCAGGCACGTAGAGGGTTTGAGGACAGAGCGGAAGGCCGGTGAGCCTAGACAAGCCAGCCAGGGACAGAGCGGCAAGTGACAGATGAGGGAGGCAGAAGCCGGGTCTCACAGGCGTGGGGAGAGGACATGACGATTCTAACCTACAAGGAAAGCTATGTAAGCAGAGGTGACATGACCTGGTTCAATATGCAAAACAAAAAGAGATTCCACTTGCTTTGTAGAAAATGGATGCAGTAGGAAGGTGGACTGGAAGCAAAGACAAGAGCTAGAAAACTATCTTAGTTTAGAAATGACAATATCTTAGATTCAAAATAGTAACAACAGAAAAATGTGTAAATTGTTTGCATTGATAAAAGGAGAGAAAACATTTTACTGTTTCATTAATTCAAAATAAGTTCGTTCAAACTGTACAATGTCTCCTTGCAAATTGGCCAAGGTTAAAAATGGACAACACGTAACCCTGCTGAATACGTAGTAGCACCAAAAAAGCTCTAAACACCAGTTTGCTATCTTACCTACCAAAGCCCTAAAAGGTTTTTGTAGGTTTTTCACTTAGTAACTAGCACATAATAAATTCTGTTGTTGAATGAATTAATGTGAATTTTAGAAAACACTTTTAAAGAGGAAAAACAGGAACTTTGTTCAAGGATGAAGCTGTACCACATTGGATTTGGAAAAAAAAAACCTTTGGAACAATCTAAATATGCAACAGTTAAGGAATGGTTGATGACAGCTCATGATAAGATATCCTAATGAAGACCTTAAGATCATGTTCATAACCAGGTATGACAGCACACACCTGTCACCCTAGCTATTCAGGAGGCTGAGGCAGGAGAATCCTAAATTAGAGGCCAGCCTGGGCAACACAGTAAGACCTCGTGTCAATAAATAAATACTGTTAACTCCTATCATTTTGTTCTGAAACCCTGTATCATTTTTATTATTTTTGTTTTGTCTTGTTTTTGTCTATGTTGTTGGTATCTTGCTATCTTTTTTTATTATCTTTAAAATAAAAAAAATGTTCATTAAGTGATTTCTAGATATGGAAAAATGCCGACATTATAAAATCTCACAAAATTAAAACAGATTAACTTTTAGTATTAATGAAGGTAGGAAACTAGCAAATAATTAAGCAGTAAAAATTTAATACTAATTTAGACTACACTCAAAACCCAACATCTGCTTAGAAAATGTGTATTCTCAACTCATTAGATACTGTCTGTCCGTATCTTAGCGTTACTCTCTCTTGCTCTTTAGTACTAAAAGGAGGAAGCCGCGAAGTTTCACTTTCGTGGTTCTCAGTAATTAATAAACACGCCCAAAGTTTGTCAGTCCATATCCTAGCACAGTACCACCTCAGCACCAAAAGAGTCAAAGCCTCAGAATGCACGGGTGACGGTAATAACAGTAACATAATATTTTGCGTGACTCTAGTATTTTGGGTACGCATAACTACACGCTGTATCCTTCACTTACTCTCCCAATAAGCCATCTTTGAAAGTTACTGCTTCACACTTTAAAAACCAGGACTCGGGTTCAAAAATTGTAAGAAAAGGGCCCAAGGTCACAATGCAACAAAACCTGAACTCAAGCCTGCACGCAGTTCCCGAGCAGCGCACCGGCTTTTCCGGTTGGCCGCACAGTCCCGCGCGGTCTCGCTAACTTCTCCCTTCCGCCGTGGCTCGGCTCCTCCCCTCCCCCTCCCGCGGTGACGGCCTACGGAGTACGGCCGGGCCGCCCGCTTCCCGGGCACAGCGCTCTGAGAACTGGGCCTCGGTGCCGGGCAGCGGGCTCAGCACCCTCCAGTCGGACTTCACAGACCCTCGGGGCGCGGGCCGCCGAGGCCACACAGAGCGGCCACAGGACGCGAGGCCCAGCCCGGGGCAGCACGCCAGGCCGTTTCCAGGACAACCGAGCGCCACCGGCGCCCCGGCCCCGCCCCTACGGTCTCGCCGCCCCGCCCCTCCCTGGCGCCGGCGCTCTGCCCCACGCAGACTCCGGGTCGGTAGAGAGGCATTTGGGCCTCACTCACCTCTCAGCGCGTGGTGCATGCCGCCAATGCCGCTGTACAGCTCGAGGACCCGCAGGGACTCCATGCCTTCGCCGCCGCTGCCTCAGCCGCCGCCAGAGTCCTGGAGCTAGGCCTGCCGGTCCCTCCGTTTCTTTTCCCCCTCCTCCCGCGCCTCCTTTGCGCTTCTGGTTCCGGGGCTTTTCAGTCCCCCCCACCCCACGCACACTCCTGGGTCTTCACAGGAGGCCCAAGGCTTAGGGGCCTAGCAGGGGTCAGAAAAGGAACAAAGGACAGAAAACAGTAAAGCTTCCCAAGTGAATAGCAGGCACTCGGTGATTTGATTTATGCTCTGTCGTCTTTGGTGTTTTTGGTGGCCATGAGTGCGAAAGAAACCCAGAACTCTGTAGAGGGGCGGAAACTGCCTTCCCTTCAAAGTACATTATAGAATCTAGAAAAGGTCTTTTCTTTTCAGGCGGGCTGCTTTTCCGACTTTTACACATGTGAAATGCTCAAACATTCCACTGGATTGATGGAGACACAGCAGACCAACCTCCCCCTAGGGAAGGTACCACAACTACAAGCACTCAAGAGTGGAGCCCTGATAATACAGGCAATGCTTGCTGTAGTTGTTACCAAGGTCAGTTTTATCTTACTTTGGACAATACCGCCACATAGCATATGCTGTTAACGCCACGCAGAACGCTTTAAGGGCCTCCAAGTGCTAAGGTTTTGATTGTCCTGGATGGTCCGATGACCAGATTTTTAGAAGCACGATTATAAACTAGGATGTGTTAAGTCACATAGAGAAAAGGAAGTATTCTCATTGTGAAAAATGTCCTATTTGTTCTCAATGCTGCCATCCATTAACCTTTGCTAAGAGGAATTTGTATGTATCACTTGTAATAAAAATAACTGATTTTTTTTTTGAGATTGGCATGCTTGCTAACATAATACTGTTAATAGGTGTAAACGAAAGTATAACTAGTGTATTCAAAGTTTAGAATTGACTCGTCCATTTTGATATGGTCTATGAGATTAACTTTTTGAACTACAAATGTATGTCGTCTTCAAAGTGTTCTGTTTTCATTGGTTACTTCAGGGTTGTATTAGAAAGATACACAAATCTGATTCGTAGCCTTGGCGGTGCCAGTAACTGGGTGTGTGACATTGAGATAAGCTGGGTTTCCTCAACTGTAAACCAGAGGGGAAGGAAGAGGCAGAGATGATTGCTGAGGCTTAGCGCTTCCAAACTTCCATGGCTAAATCAGTATTTGAAAAAATCGGTTCTGATTTGGCTCCTGTTAATTTCCTGATCAAATTAAAATATCTAGAAAGAAGATTTTTAAAAAATCCTGTTCCAAGCAAGTGTACTGTTAAACCAACTCAACATAGAGAAACCACATACACACGAGCACATATCTCTATGATGAAGCATACTTATTAGTTATTACAGCTATAAATAAATAGCAATATAAAAAATACAAATAGAGTTACATAATCCTAGTGATTTATATGGTGATTTATATTAAATCTAGACTCACATCTGCATTAATGCTATAAATCAAAATAAATATGACTGAAGATCTTTTCCTGTGGAGGAGAGAAAAAATACATACATATGTGGCATAGTTAATGAAAAATGTCAACTTAATAAAAAAGGAAGGAGGGACCTTAACCCAAAATCACAGACAAGCTAAATACAAACTGTTCGGTTTGATACTTGAGAGTCTTCACAAGTAGCTTGAAACTTACTTTTCTTCCTTAACTTTGGTTTCTCCCATTTTTCAACTCAGATATAAACTAAGCTGCTCAGCATTTACAAAACATACCCTCCACTCTTCCACATCTTGGCTTATTCTTCCTTGCTTGTGTTGTTTGCTTCCTAGAAATCTCCTAGCCTTGCTCAAGACCTGCACTTCAAATGGAACGTACCTTCCAGATGCTCAGACTACTCTGGCTCAATACAATTTTCTCAGCTCTCCTCATCTGCTGTAACACATATCTTCACTCTCCTTAACACTCAGTCCTTTGTGTTTCCTAGCCCAAATTTCACCTCCTATAAGCTGCTTCTCTTTATGTAACCTTTCCTCTCTAGGGCTTACTACATGGGATAATCATTTCAAGAATGAAAACTTCCTCCATAATCATGGTTTCACACCCATCTCCATGGGCGCGTGTATCTGTGTTAGGATCCTTGGGATTGTGTAGAAACTCTCTTCAGGTCACTGCTACAAATGGAATGATTTAGGGGGAGAATGTAGAGGGCTGGGGGCTGATAGGGAACACAATAAGGAGGAGCTGAGCAAACAGGTTGAGCAGGTGAGAAAAGGAAAATATGCACATATATGCTGATTTCTTTTCTCACAGTGAGTGTAAACAGAAAAAACAATCTCTAAACCTACCACTTCTCATAAAACTATCCTCAATGACAGATCCAAAGTGTTTGTATTCTCATCAGAGAAATGCAACACGTTTTTTTAAAATATAAACAAATGTCAAAACTTGGACTTTAGTGTAATCCGTGTATTTTCTCTTCCAACAGAAAATGTATTTGAAAAAACCCAAAATGTTAGCTGACACCTAGAAAATAAAGGCAGATTTAAAGCGTATAAGAAATAAGGGCACATCACTCTACCGAGGGTTGCATTAAAATTGGAATCGCACACTCAGTTATGGAAGGTTCATTGTGTAACCTGGAATCCAGCGCCATTTCCTTCTTCCGCCCCTGCCTGTCATTAATATCTAACAAAATTAAACAAAGTCTACCAAATGCTTAAAATAATTTTGGCAATCATCTTTCAGTTTCCATGATCTAGTCCAGCCTTTACTTCCTGGGAAATGAGATTTGGATTCCTATACAGGCTCAGCTACAGGGACAGACTCAACCAGCTTATGCCAATTTCAGGGATGAGTAGCTTGTTGTCTGGTTCTACACAGAAAAAAAGAATGATCTTTAGTAACTGCACAGAAAATGAAAAGGTCATTGTGTGGCATAACTTAACAATAAATGTCCTCAGGAAAGAAAATTATAATCAGAAGAAACTTGAATTGGAAAGATCCCCACAGCTCATCTACTACATGAGCGCACACAAGCTTGAGACTGATGTCTACCAACATTAAGCCTGGGTTTGTGGGCTGCTAATGAGGGGTGTGGTGTCTGTCACAGAGCTAGCCATCTGATGATGCAGAGCTTGGATTATTAGCAAATTCTTCGTTATTGTCAAACTCCAGTTCCTTTAGATTTTCCCTCTGCACCAACATAGCAGAGGACAAACGTTCATGTCAGCAAAAAACAGCAAAAACAACCAGAGTAAAAGGGAGAAATGGTGGGCAAGCAGCCTCTTTCTACCTCCCTTACATTGTAAACAGGCTGCCCCCACTGAGGGGACGTGTAGCTCTCACACAATCTCCATGCCCTTCTCTTCCAGAGGCTCAGGATGTATACAAAGTAAAACCCCTGGCTTCCTGGTGAATCACTCAGCCAAACCTCTAGACTCCCCAAGTTGACACAGTGTATCCATCATGACAGTGACATTTAGATTATCAGATCAACTCTCAAGGTACTGTGGTGCCTGGGACTCTCTTTTATTTAACAACAGCCCCAAAACACAAAAGCAGTGATGCTGCCAATTTTATTACAGCATGTTGTTATCATTGTTCTCTTATTATTATTCATCTCTTACTCTAATTTTTAAATGAAACTTTATCATAGATATCTATGTATGTATGTGTTTTGGTTACTTTTCTCTCATTGCTGAGACAAAATAGCTGACACCCAGCATTAAGGAAGGAAAAAGGTTTATTTAGGTCACAGTTTGTGGAGGTTTCAGTCCATACTTGGCTGGCTCCAAGGCAGAGTGGCACGTGGCAGAGGGCAACTGTTCATGGCAGCAGTGGAACAGCAAAACAACCACAGAAAAATGGAGGAGAGCAGGGGCAGCCTCTTTCTCTCCCTTACATATGTAAACTATCCACCCCAGGGTGGGTGTAGCACTCACACCCATAATCCCAGCATGGGATCATGGATCAATCATAAACTCTAGTTTTTTTTTTTTCTTGCTGTACTGGGGATTGAACTCAGGACCTTGTGCTTGCCAGGCAGGCACTTATGCCACTGAGCTATATCCCCAGCAATCATAAACTCTAAAAGGCGAAAGATTTATACAATCTGAAGAGAAACCAGAGTATCAATCATAAACTCTAAAAGCCCGCCCCATGACTGCATGAGGCTGTGGGGGGACATCCAGACACAAAACATAACAGTATGTATAGAAGAAATACTTAGCAAGCTGAGGGCTCAGTACTATCTAAAGTTTCAAACATCTCCTGGGGTTTTGGCATATATCCCCCCAAAATAGGAGGCAACTTCTACAATGACAACAGCTGAGTGCTACACTTTCAGTTTCTTCTAGTGTGTCATCTGGCACAAGTCAGACCCCTTTTGTCAATCCATCTGGTTTGATAATACCTGTTGTAGGAGCCATAAGTGAACACCAAGCCGTGAACACAATCAGACCAGAAACCATGAAGTGCTCCAGACAGCCACAGACATCCCAGGGCCCTAGGAGACCTTGGACCTTCTTGCAAGTGCTCAGAAGTATACTGGGCTTGAGCAAGGGTGAGTAAAGGGTGGACGTTGGGAAACTACTGACATGGCTGAGGGGGCACTGAGCTCAGAAATACAGGAAGGGCAAAACACCCATAGTGAGAAAGAGATACTCTCTAACTCTTCATTCACAGAAAGACCTATACAACTGTGAAAAGTAGGTCTGAAGATTTGGCATTCACCAGGGAAAATTGCCCAAGTAACTTTACTCAGAATACATGAGTTGAGGCAACCTAGGGTGGAAATGACAGGAAATCTAACAGCCTCCAGTCATTTATTGACTCTACTATGCCAGCCACTGAAGAAATTTCCAATTAAATTTTTATAAAGTAAAAATCTGTTACCTACTTCAAACCATACAATTCCTCATAATAAAACCTTGAACATCTTTTACTCCCTAAGCATAGGACTATTTTGCTAATTTCACTGGTTCTCTAAAACTACACTGTCCCCTAGGATAGCCACTAATTACATCTAATGATATCAGTTGAAATATATTTAATTAACACAGAAAAATAATTCATGACTCCCACTGGGCATATGACCAGTGCTTAGCAGCCATATGTGTCTGATGGTTACCCTATTGGCCAGTACAGCTATAGAATATTCCCATCATCACAGAAAATTCTATTGAGCAGAGCTGCCACAGAATGTCTCCAAGCTACAAACTTTATGGGTGGTCCATCTACGGATCAAGTGTCAAAATGTGCATCAACTGCCTACTGAACACTGATTTTTAAAAGAGAGTGCCAAAATCATGGAGAGAAAAGGAAGTCATTATAAAAGCAAATTTTGTAGCCTAACATCCCTTCTCTTTCTCTAGTATTGTTACCTTACTGATAGACTGTCACACCAAAAAAGAAACAGGAAACTGCAAATGCACTCTATCGGTGACACGATAAACTTTCCAGAGAAAAAGAACAGATGGAAAATGAACATCCTGGTGTCTTTAAACAGCAGCACTTTTCTGTGGTAAAGTATATACTAGTGACTTCCTACTGTGAAGAATGTTATCTCATAAGAGAAAGGGTAAATTTTTTTAAGTTAAAAGCAAGAGGTAATCTGATGGCAATTTCTGCTGAAGACATGAAAGCCACAGGGTTTGCCTAATGGTTTGCCATTTCTAAGTAATCATTCATAGCTTTTCGCTTTGATTTTCCTCTAAGATGTTCTCAAGTTTCTATTTAAAATATGTTTTGCAGCACAATTTAAAGCTTACACTAAGTTAAACGCTGTAGAATTTTGTCTTTAAAACCACTTTCACAAGCTCCTAGAAAGTTAGAGCTAGAGGGAAACTTAAAGATATTTAGTCCAGTATTTACAAACTATTTTCAGAAACAGAACCTTTGTTCAAACAAAACCTTATGCAGAATTAGGGCACAGAGGGATGGAGAAGTGGAACAAATGCATGAGGGTGAACACATACACACTGTTATTAAAGAAAGGATGGGAGTTGGCCCAGAACAATGGCAGATCACACCCTCTACTCCCATCCAACCCCATTGGTGAATGACCCAAATGACTTTGTAAGATCTGGGTTATGAGCCACAGATTTCACCTACCTCATTTCTACAGATAATGGAGATCTGAAAAGTTTGCACATCTTACCTCGTTCCACAGCTGGATGGAGAATACAGAAGGCCAGCTCAGGTTCCTCCAGAGTCCTTTACTATCTCTGTAGGCGTGTAAGAGCTGGCTATACCATAATGTAGTATAGAAGATCAAAGAAAAAGGAGGCTAACTTGCCCAAGCCTTGCTGGAACCCTGCACACAGAATCAAAATCAGCAAATAAAGTAGACCTAGGAGCAAGAATTTTTTTTTTCCGGTACCGGGGATCGAACTCAGGACCTTGCGCTTGCCAGGTAAGCGCTTATGCCACTGAACTTATACCCCCAGCCCCTTTAGGGGCATGAATATGTTCCTTCTTGAAAAGTCTGACCTGAGGACTGAGGGTAACTTTTGGGATCTTTGAAGCAAACCTGAGCCTATACAACAACATATTATGTAAAGATCAGACAAGAAAAGCTAACATTACTTCATGAAATTGGGGTAATTAGTAATATCTATAATAGATTGTTTGCCTAATCGCTCCTGAAAAGAGACTGATATGGGGTCAGGAATATGGTCCTTATGATCAGATCAATTCATACAAATAATTTCACATATACTCAACTATTAGCCTGTGAAAGCAGTAGTATGTGCTAACAGTGTAGTTGCCTGCATTTGATTATTAGATATAGATACAGGTATAGATACAGTGGTATGTATAGACATAGACATACACACAAATAGATAAAAGATAGATGGTAGATATACAGTAGATAGATAGAAACCTACTTAAAATAATATAGTACACTGATTTGTCTCCATTCTCTGAACAACTATGCCATAAAACAAGGTATAACTCATTTTTTCTTCATAGAGAGAATTATAGTATATCTTCAAAAAAGAATATATTGCCAAGAGATAAACTTGCATGTTCCTAACAAGATGCCTTTCTTTGTGGCTTCTATTGTATCCTTTAGATGGGAAAATATGACCCACTTTGGGAGGAGAGGAAACAGAATTTATGTGAGGGTTGTTATTACTTTGCTTTTTCTCTAGGAAATTGTCTGAGCATTCAGCACTGCTGGAGGTAATCAAAAAGCACAGCTAGACCCATCAACATCAGGAAAAGGAAACACAGATTTCATAAAATACCTTCTTCTTCAGTCTTTATAAAAGTTACTAGTCATCAAAACTGATAAACTACAACCCAAAGAAAAATGAGGTACAAGAAGTTTTTATTTTGTTCTTGAGCTAGGTCCTAGTTTGCCTATACAACGGTATCACTTTGCATGATCGTTAACAGGCTGTGTCAAACTGAGTAAGAAATGTCCCACCGAACTGGATCAGTATAGTTGTGGGTGTAGCTGGGATCTATGGAAGACAGAAGATACATCCTGGGTGTGAATGGCACCAACCACTAGGCTTGCTGCTTGAATAGAATAAAAGGTAAATGAAGGAAGTCTCACTTCAATTTCAGAGGTGCGCCAGCCTTCACCTTCACTTTGAACGTTGGCTCCTCGCTCCAGTGCAGAAACTTCAGCCTCCTGAAATGGACTTGGACAAGACACTCTAGTGAGCCGCAGAGATTTACTGGATTCTTCAGATCCAGCGCACAGACAGCCGTTTTGCAGTCTTCCGTATCAGACTCTGGGGCCATTGCAATCCTATCTCCTTTGTGTATCTTGTATTAAATCTGTTTCTCTAGTGAGCACTGACTGATACACTTAGAATTGTCTCATATGACCCAATGCTGATAAAAATAACAAAAATAGGAAAGTCTAAAGAATAGCCATTACTCTATTCATTCCACATCAAAAGAAAAAATGAATTTATTTTAAATTGTTAAAAGTAACCTCATTAGCTTTCAAAGTCAATTATGTGAGTTGAATACAAATGGACTTTATCCCCCAGACTTTTTCTTCTGACTTAGAAATCTGAGTTTGCAAGGTTAAACATTTTTCCTGTAGATCCAGTGAGAGTGTTTCATTTCCATCTAAGGTAATTATTGCTAAGATAAAATATCTAAATTCCCCAAAGGGATTTCTACCATATTTAGCCACTCAAAAATACAGAAGGACTGAAATAGACTATATTTCAATAGTGAGCAAAATATGTTTTATTAATAGAAGAGTATCAATCACATGGGTCTGTAAATTTCAAAGAATTTTATAAATTTTTAAAATGCTTACTGACCAGGTTTAGAGCTGCTAGCTTTTCTTGTTTCAATAATTCAGTTTTTTGCAAAATATAAAAGGTAAAAAATTCATGTGATTCATTTAATGTTGATTCGTTTGAAGTAGTATTTTCTAGATTACACATTTATTTACAAAACATTACCACATTTGGAAAAGAAGAAAACCTAGAAGATAACACTTCCCCAAAAGAAACCATTAAATAATAAAAACCAAAAGGAGCTGGCATGTATTTTGAGGAGGAATATCACATTAGGAGTATTGGAATGAATGTAAGGAATCTGCACAGGGAATTCTTTTTTAGTCCTTCCATTTTAGAACTACCTCATAGAGTAGGGTGGGAAAAAATACAACAATGAGCACTATTTATATATCATTGCAGAATTTATAATTTTAAAATATGAAAACAAATATGTCAGGGGCATCAGATTACTTATTTCCTATAGAGATGAGACGTGGCTATTTGCAAAACCTGTATTTGGGTCTTACCTGATGTGAAAAGAAACTAAAAAGCACATGTCAGTAAAGTTCAGAATATTCGAAGTCCAATCCAACTGCAAGAACTCTTCTGACTGTTCTTTGTCCTTTTAAATATTAATGAAATAGTTATGTTTACTACACATAATTGTATGAAAAAAGGTAGAACAGAATTTTATAACAAGATGATAGAATAACAACAGTTAACACATTACATATTATTATCTTTAAAGTAGCTACTCAAAGTATAAGATATGGTCATAAAAAATTCTCCAATCACTGTTAGCACAAACCTTCTTTTCTATGAACTAAGAGACACTAATAGTATAACTAATTTGCATTTTTCTCCTTTTTTCCCCTCCTTCCTTTCTCCTTTCCTCCATCCTAGTCCTGGTTTTCCTTTTAACAGTTTCTTCCCATTTCACAATACCTATTGTACATTTTAGACTTGATTTATTCTTTCAAATTCTCATTGCGGGGAGGCAATGGTTATAAATATGGATATAATAAATATGGACTCAAGTTGAGTCCATTTACCTATAAAAGTCTCAAGTTTACCCCCCTCTAAGGCTGAGCAGTACTCATTGAATAAAAATACCGCCTTTGTTCATCATGCTTCACATGATGGATATTTGGTTCATTTCTAGGATTTAGCTACTACAAACTGCGCTGCTATAAACATGGGTACACATATATCACTGTGGTATGATATTTTTAATTCTTCTGGGAAGATACCCTGAAGGGGAATAGTGCAGCTGAATGGGACCTCCAATCCTAGCTTTTTGAGAAATCGCTATGCTGATTTCCACAGTGGTTGCACCGCTCTGCACTCCCGCCAACAGTGGAGAATGGTTCCTTTTCCCCCACAGCCCCCCTCCAGCATTTGTTATTGGTTGATTTCTTGGTGACAGCCATTCTCTCTGAGGTGAGGTGGAATCTCACTGTCTTTAAATTTGCATCTCTTAAATGACCATTGATGCTGAACATTTTCTCATGTATTTATTTGCCATTTGTATTTCTTCATCTGACAAGTGTGCACTTACCTTGGATGCCCATTTTTGGATTGAGTCTTTGACCTGGGGGGGCGATTTTTTAAAATTCTCCATATGTTCTAAATAGAAGTCCTTTGTCTGAGGGACAATTGGCTAAATTTTTTCCCAGTGTGTGGGTTGTCTTTTCACTCTTTTCATGATACCTTTTGATGTGCAAAACTTTTTAGTAAGATGAAATCCCAGTTACTAATTCTCTGAAGTATTTGCTGTGCTGTTTGGGTTTTGTGCATGAACTCTCTGCTTAAACCTATGTCTTCAAGATTTTTATTTACTCTCTCTCCCAATAGATTGTGTCTGTTTTAATATTTAGACCTTTGATCCATCTTGCTTTAGTTTAGTGCACAGTGATAGATATAGGTCTAGTTCTGGTCTTCAGCATGTGGAAAGCCAGTTTTTCCAGCACCATTTATTAAAGCGGCTCTCTTTCTCCCAGCGAACGTTTGGTGCCTTTGTCAAAGATGAGGTGGCTGAGTGTATTTGTAGTGTCTGCATCTTGTGTTCCACTGAACCTCTGTTCTGTTTTTTGACAGTACTGTGTTGATTTTATTACACAGATTGTGATGCCTTGTCTTTGTTGTCCAGGATTGCTTTTGCTATTCTAGGTCTCGTCTGGTTCCAAGTGAATTTTAGGAATGTTTTTTCTATGAGGTATGTTAATGGTATTTTGATCAGTATTTAATTTAATCTGTATAATTTTGGGAGTATGGTCATTTTCACTGTCCATGAGCAAGGGATATCTTTCCATTTTCTGATATCCTCTTCTGTCTCCTTTTTCAGAGTACTGTAATTTTCAATGTGTAGATATTTTACTTCCTTTATTAGGTTGATTCCTAAGTATTTCATTATTTTGGATGCTTTTGTGAAAGGTATTGTTTCCCTAACTTCTCTCTCAGTGAGTTTGCTTTTTATACAGGAAAGCTATTGACTTTTGAGTGCTGACTTTGTATCTAGCCATGCTACTTAATTTCGTTGATAAATCTAGAAGTCTTTTGGTTGAGTTTTTGGGATCCTCTGTGTAGAGTATCATATCATCTGCAGATAAAGATAATTTAAATTCTTCCCTTCCTATCCTTATTCCTTTTATTTCTTTCTCTTATTTAATTGCTCTGGCTAATGTTTCCAGAACTATATTGAATAAGAGTGGTGCCAGTGGACATTCTTGTCTTGTTCCTGATTTTAGAGTGAAACCATTTAGTTTTTAACCATTTAGTATGATGTTGGCTATTGGCTTGTCGTAGACGGCTTTTGTCAGGTTGAGGTAAAGACCATGTATGCCAATTTTCTGTAGGGTTTTTATCGTGAATGAGAGTTTGACCTTTGCAAAAGCTTTTTCTGTATCTATTGAGATGATCATACAGATTTTGTCTTTGGCTCTGTTGATATGGTGTATTACATGTATTGATTTCCATATGTTGAACCATCCCTGCATTTCTGTGATGAATGCCACTTGGTCATGGTGTATTATCTTGTTGATGATCTGCTGCATTGTATTTGCTAGTATTTTCTTGAGGAGTTTTGTGGCTATTTTCATTAGGGAGATTGGCCCCTGGTTTTCTTTTTTGGTTGGGTCTTTTTCTGGTTTGGGTATCAGGGTAATACTTGCCTCCAGGAATGAGTTAGTGAATATTGCTTCAAGAGTTTGGGGAGTATTGGCATTAAATATTCTCTTAAGTTTCTTGTAGAATTCAGCAGTGACTACTTCAGGACCTGGGCTTTTCTTTGTTAAATGTTTGTGCATATTTTCAATTTCATTAACTAATATTTGTTTATTCAGAATTTTTATATCTTCTTGATTCAGCTTTGGTAATTCATACATATCTAGGAATCTGTCCACTTCTGTTTTTCACCCTATGAGAATAAAGATTTTCAAAGTAGGTATTGATGATCTGAATTTCCACAGGATCTGTAGTGATTTCCCCCTTTTCATATGTCAGTGTATGAATTTGATCTTTTCTTTCCTTTGTTTGATAAGGTTAGATAAGTGTTTATGAGTTTTATTTATTCTTTCAAAGGATCAATTTTTCTATTCATTAATTCTTTATATTGTTTTTTTTAGTCTCAATTGCATTAATTTCAGCTCTGATCCTTATAATTTCCTCCCTTATGTGGGCTTTGGGCTTGACTTGCTCTTCTTTTCTTAGAAGCATGAGGTACATCATTAAGTTGTTTATTTGAGCTTCTTCTGTGTTCCTTATGTGAGAATTCACCTCTATAAATTTCCCTCTTAGGACTGCTTTCATTACATGCCACAGGTTCTGCTATGTTGTATCTGCACTTTTGTTTAATTTTAGATATTGTTTAATTTCTTCTTTAATTTCATCTGTAACCCATTGATTGTTCAGAAGGGTTTTATTGAATTTCTATGATTATACATAATTTTTAAAAACAGAGAAACATATAAAAAAAAGAAACTTAAAACTATAAGCATGTCCAGGACTGATATTTTTGTTTCTCCCTTTAATTTTTGTACTAAATATCTTTTACTCAAATTAAAATTTTGCATGTCTCTTTTAGATACGATCTTTTCCATCTAACACTGTATTATTATTGGTTCTGCACTTCATTAAACATACCAAAAAGATACATATTTTTAACATTTTCTTTATTTTTTTCTGGATTTGAGAAATAACCCATGCCAATTTTGAAAGGTAAAAACATTCACAGAAGTATACACAATAAAAAGATACATTAGTCTCTAAACCTCAATTCCATCCCACCCTTCAAAAGTCAACACTTTTGACAGCTTGCTGCATATCTTTCCTGCCTTTTTCTATAGTATAAGCAACAATAATTTGTTTTAATATTCTGAGTATTGAATACAAAGTTTTAGCTCTGCACTGTACCAGGTACAGTGTAATGAACATTCTTTACATTAATTTTCATGGATCGCTGATATTTTCTCTCTACACTCTAAAAGTGGCATTACTAGAAGACAGATTATGTGTCATTATTACCTAAGTTCTTAAAACCTGTGATCGCACCTGATTTCCAAGAATCACCAAAACCCATCAATAGTGCTAGAGGATGCTCACCTACTTCATCCTCACTAGCAGACACCAGCACATTTTAGCCAGAAAATGATGTTATTTTACTTGCCCAATCTTCCACTAATCTCAAGGATATTATTTGTTTTTGTGTGTGTGTGTGTGCTTTGCTTTGTTTTGTTTAAGACAGCATCTCGATATGCAGTTCAGGCTGGCCTTGATTTCACTTTGTAGTCCAAGGTGGCCTAGAACTCGTAACTATCCTCCTGCCTCAGCCTCAAGAGTGCTGGAATTACAGGCATGTGCCACCACGCCCAGCTTTTATTTGTTTACTCATCACGTCTTTTGTCAATTATCTGTGATATATGTCCTTTTCTACTGAACTAATATGTGTTTCCTAATAAATTATATTTATTTTATTGTTGTTGTTAATAAGGCATGTATAGTTTTTAAAAATTTTCCCAGTTCCTCATTTTTCATCTAACTAGGCATATCAGTGTTTTATGACAAATGTTTTCATTTTCTGAATCAAATATATGCATTTTCCCCTTTTCACCTATCCTGTTGCCTTTTTAGTTTAAGAAGTCCTTCCCTTATCAAAAACTGAGCTACTTTCACCTCCAGGTTCTTATTTTTAGTTTTTAAATGTCATATAATGTAATTATTCTTTCCACATTTTTGTGATACTTTTTTATTAGCCAGTGTTCGCATACATAATATTTCCCTTCCTGTGTGACATTGGTCCATGTGCATCACACACCTTAATCCCTATTTACACCCCCTTCCCTCCTTCCCCTATTGCTCCCTCTATCTCTTGATCCCCTTCCTCATTTGAGAGAGATAATACACTATGTCCTTATTCAGTATGATCTGCGCGAGAACGTGTGAGGGCTCACATTTAGATGTCCATCAAAATCTCACGTGCTCATAGGTGGGGCTTCTAGAAGGTGACTGGATGGTGGGTATGTAATGCTAGATCATGGGTGCATGTTGCCGGCTTAGTCCACTGATTGCCTTTAACATAGCTCTGGGCATGGACGATGGATTTCCTGAAGACAGAAGACTCGTCCTGGGTATGGGTGGTATCAACCAATAGGGCCTGTGACCTGCATGGAATAACAAGGTGTACAGGGAAAACTTGCCGCTTCTTGCCTGCTGCACCACGTTTCTCTTCTGCCGTGCCCCTCTGCCGTGCCACCTTGTCTTGGAATCGCTTGACTATGAACCGAAACCTTTACCAGCTGTGAGCCAGAAGAAACTTTCCTCTTTCAACTTGTGGATATGGGGTATTTTCTCCCAGCAACGAGAAAGTAACTATCACAGACTTTTCCCTTCTTTTGCTATGTCTGCTATTTCGTGCTGAAAATTTAACCCAGGTAGTCTGACTCTCTCCTTAAAAAATGGAGGAAATTTAGTTTCTGAGCTCAAAGGATACAAAATATCAGGTTTGCTTTCTTTAATATAGCCTAGGTAGAGCTCCCTCATTTCATGAGAAAAATCACAACATTCTACAGAAGCAGAATGAGTGGACAAGTAAACAGAGCTATTTTTTCTAATCATAAAAACTGCTGAGGGGCATTCTTATTTCAAAGTCTTGGATGATGTCATTATGTCAACAAACATGAACCTCACTCAACCCAGACATAAAATAACAACTATCGCAAGAATAATATCTAAAAATGGTACGGTTTGATTTTTTTCAAGATATTTTCATACTCATCTAATTTTATTCCCACAACAATCCTGTGAATACGTATCAGTAAAGCAACATTTCTGCTAAAGAAACGGAAGGTTAAAATTTCTTTAAATTGTGATTTGTTTAAAATCAAACAGCCAGTGCATGACTGAGTCAGGACCAAAAGGCAAACAAAAATTAAATAAGCAATTAATTTTTGTACCAAATTCTAAATACTTGTTTTCATCAATGGTTACACTAATCACTCTTGATCTTTGTGCTTTGCATTTCCTGGTAAGCAGGGTGGCTCACCAACTCTCTGACACACACATATGGAACCCCTTGCTTCATTCCAATGAGAGGACTCATGGAGAGAAGTAATGCGTATGGTTTTCAGATGTAAAAACTGAGATCTCAAGGACAAACAAGCTGGCCAAGTCACTCGAATATAAGACTTTTATAGATTTTTATAGACCTAGGTTGAATTGATGTCCTAATATGGAAAGGCATGCCTCTTCTCACTAGAGAGATTATTCTAGAATTTCAAAACCAAACCAATACATTTCATAATAACTTATTCATCTGGATTGCCCCTGTAAGAAGGCAGATTCATGCAATTAGTCCTATAATTTAAACTCTAGGTCTTTCACTATTTTTTTAAAAAAATACTCAAATCGTGAAAGCATTCTTTATCATTTTTTTGTTCCCTCATAAGCAAAAAGGAATCAATTTATCTCCTTCCCCAAACACTACACTATTTACACTCTACATGGTCACGTATGCTAATGATTTGCCAGTGCAGTGATTCTCAGAATGGCTTGGAAGATTTGTTAAAGCATAGATTGCTGGACCCCATCCTTCGAATTTCTGAGTCAGCTGGCTTGATATCTGAAATTTCTAAATGTCTTTCCAGGTGGCACCGATGCTCCTGATCAGGGTGCCACACTTGGGGAATCACTTGTCCTCTCCCAAGCTTCCACCAGAAACCAGCCCAGACCCCAGGGTTCGTGCATCCATGGTACACATGGTGCCAGCGCCTCAGCCTCACGTTAAAGGCTCCTATCCAGAGGAAAAGGGAACATTTTTCATGACTCATTGCCTTTTTTAAGCTTCTCCAGAAAATTAAAAACAGAAAGAGACTAATTGAAAGTACAATAAAAACAGCTGAAGTAACACTCTCTAAATACTAAGATTTATAACATGGTTTCGAGAATCAGTACAAAAGATGTAACAGGAAGTCAGGTGAATCCTTTGGACCACACTGAGAGCGGGTACCACAGAGGCTCCTAACAAAAGCTGGTGCCCAGGCTGGAGAATTGCTGCAGCCAACCTAGAAGCCCATTCAGATCCTTGGCTTCTGCTTGTTTCATCTGCCACTGGTCAGTTCTTCTATATAGTTCTCTCAGTATATTATTGACCTGTACTTCTTTTATATAACTAACTTTTCTACAACTACTCTACTATTTTTAAGACAGAAAAACAATAAATGGCCAGTAAATGTTATTGGCATCGCAAGCAAGTAGACAGAAAATCTGGAAAGAGAATCTGGCAAAGGAATTTTCTTAGAGTTTCTTCATTTTTGGAAGTAGCATCTCTAGACAACTTTTTAGAAGAGATTGCAGTTCCTTTTTACATCTCTTTGAGGCAAAAATAAAGCATTTTATTTGATGATATAAAGCACCTCAGTATTCTATTTTAACAACCATAGGTGTGGATAGTATTTTAACTAACACTTTTGCACTTAACACAAAATAAGTGACAATAAGTGTTAACATGAGATTCAATACTTTTGGTTAGAAAATGCACTGCCATCAATATAATCATCCATGGCAAGAACCACTGACCTTTTTACTCACCACAGTCTATTACATTTCAATATTTGAGCCAGACAGTGAATAATATGCTGCTAAGTAGAAAACCTATGTCCTCAAAAGGTAGTTTTTCTGGCTTACTCCAAACGAAATAAAACAGAAGCAAAATGGCAAGGTAACTGAATACTCAGATTTTGAAATAAGTCATTTTGTCTGAGGGTGAGTTACCAAAACTACTTCCCTAGTGATAAAAGTTGCCTGAGTAAACAAGATGCCTGACCATGCAAAGCAGTACATGGGCAGTGTGTTGGGTTTCAAAGCCAC
The DNA here is from genome assembly GCA_004027595.1 of Dinomys branickii. Lineage (NCBI taxonomy): Eukaryota > Metazoa > Chordata > Mammalia > Rodentia > Dinomyidae > Dinomys > Dinomys branickii. Next base: position 46,267 of record PVLD010008746.1, read on the forward strand.
TAGTCATTTCCTTTACTTAATTGCTAACTGCTCTTCCTGGCCACAGTTTGGGGGCCTGTGTTTTATGTAGTAAACCAGCAACTAGGCATCATGCTATATTTTACCAAGGAGGACACAACAGTAAATTCTATCAGTTTTAGAGTAAAAAAATCAATGCTATTTCACCAGGGCCCTATGAATTTAGAGGGACATTATGAAGATATTTACCTAGATCTCAATGTAGTCACAGCGTTATGCACGATGTGGACACAAAATCATTTAACAGAGAAGAAAGGAGTTGAAAATGGGTCCTCTAAGAATAAGGAAGGTGCTTTCCTTTTTTGTGTGTCCTTGGCACCTAGTAGGCAGCCTGGCACACACAAAGATCGAAACACAAGAACAGGGCCAGGCGGGGCAGTGCACACTCATCCCAGCACTCTGGGAGACTGAGGCAGGAGAATTAAAAGTTTGAGCCAAGCCTGGGCAGCTTAGTGACTTAATAACATCCTTTAGCAAAATGAAAATTTTAAAAACATTGGGTGGGAATGTAGATTAGTGTGAAAAAGGCCCTGAATTCAATCTGTAGTACTGAAACAAAAGAAGAAAATGAAACAAAGAGAGGAACAAAGGGAGGAAAGAAGGAAAAAAACTGAATTGGGTTGTTGATTCTTTTGAAATAACCCAACCAATGTAGTAATCAGGCCGCTACTGCATTAGGATTTCATCACGATTTTCATGTTCGACACATGCTTTTCCCTTCCATTCACAATAGAACTATGACATATTTTGCTGCCAACCCCCATGCATGTGAAGAACTTTAAGTGTGCTCTGTTTGAAAATAAGGAGGATGTTAATGAATATTACTTAGAAAAATCATATATACAAAAGCAATAAAATTAACAGGGCACAGAAAACAATTTTTGACCTGAATAGTAAGCTCATGTGTATTTTCTTTAATGTTGCTTGGGTTGGCCTTGAAAAGTGTTGGTTGCCTATAATTCTGTAGGCCTGCTCTCTCTTTGCATAAGTCTCCCTAATTCTTAAGTTGCACAACAGCATTATCCTCAAGGAAGAAAATGTTAATATAGCTCCCTAAAACTCAAACTACTGATATGGGGAGTTGGTCTCACTTACAGGGTAATATAGTGTTGGTGGTATAGTGGTGAGCAAAGCTGCCTTCCAGGGTAATATGCTCCAAAAATGTGGTCAGTTTATTTTTTTTCCCTCTAGCAAATGTGGCTAAGAATTTTTATGCATCTCACTGTATGCAGGAGTCAAATGCCATAAGTATTAAATTCATATTGGAGGGCTGAGTCAGAATTAAGATATGAGATCACCACAAAAAAACCCCTAAAAATGTCCATAAATGTCTTGGTGATTCTTTAGGGCACCATATTCTCTGATTCAAAAGGAGTCCTGTTGGTGCATCAGAAGAGGAAAAGAGAAAAGTCCAGAGATGGACATCATGATAAGAATTCCAAAGAGACTAGGAGCATCACCAACAGTAGTACACAGTTACCATGGCATGAGAGGTACCACAGGGCAGTGAGATTTAGAGCTTGCAGCTGGAGCAGAACTTCTAGCTGGGTGAGCTGGACTAAGTTAATTATCTCATCCGTGCCTCAGTTTCTTCATTTGTCAACTATAGCAGTTGTCCGGACTAAATAAGTGAAAACATGCAAAGTATTGGCAACTTGGTTCCTTTTCCCTCCTTGCTGAGACAAAACAGCTATGCCCAAATTAAAGAAAGAAAGGTTTATTTAGCTCACAGTTTGTGGAGGTTTCAGGCCATGCTCAGCTGGCTCCAAGGCAGCGTGGCAGGTGGCAGAGACAACAGTTCACGGCAGCAGAAAACAGCAAAAGCAACAAAAGCAAAAAGGGAAGAGCAGAAAGAGCAAGCCTCTTTCCCTCCCTTATATTGTCTGCAGGCTGCCTGCCCAAGGGCAGGTGTAGCACTCACAACCATAATCCCAGCACGGGACCATGAATCAATGACAAACTCTAGAAGGCCACCCCATGACTGCATGAGGCTCTGGGGGGACATCCAGACACCAACCATAACAACTGGTCACATAGGAAGCCCTCTATATATGTTAGCAATCATGCAATTATGAATGGGCATGCAATCATGCCAATCTCTGCCACAGTTAACTTAGTATGGTCTTTATTTATTGATAACTTATAATTTTATTAATCTTTTTGTCTTGCTTAGATTTATCATCATGACATTTTATATCTCCTTTCATTTACCACATTATTTCATCTAGGAATATTTATGTATTTATTTTTCCTATACTTTTTCTTCTAATTTTCATTTCTAACCACTACAATCTTATTGAACTTTGCAACTGTATCTAGAAGCAAAGTCTTTGTAGGGCTTTTTTTTTTAACTCCAGGGGCCCCAGACATAATCATAAATAAATGTAACACCCAATATTCTGAAGAAAAACATTTAATTATCTGCATGAATTTAATACACCAGCGTTAAAAGAACTACGGATTTTCCATCTATAGAAAAAGTGGCAGAATCATCATCAGTTTTTACATAAAGAGGATGAAGTTCTCATACTTTTCTTGGTCACATAGGAAAGAGTTTATAGCTGTGGAGAGAACTGATGCCTCTTTTCCAGCTTCTCAGGTTACCATAAAGGCAGATCACAAGCTACTTTTAAAAATTAGTTCTTAAAAAGAAGACTGTGTTATTAAACAAAGTTTTGCTTCTTATTAGATGCCTTGACTAAATACGTTTAGGAAAAAAAAAAAACAAAATCCTTCCACCACTTGGGAACTATGTGACCTCAAGAGAGGCAGAGTGAATACCCAAGAGGCCAGGGCACGTGGCAGATTTTCCAGCAATAGCATGGCATTTTGTCTATCCTAAAAATGTGACAAAAACAACATTATAAGCCACTGGGCAGATACAATTTCCTTAATGCAATGTCAGTCAATACATGTACTCTGACAATACTATTTAGGGCTCTTTCAGATGATGTCTAATTTTGGTGATTGGGATGGGGGACTTTTGGTTTGTTTTGATTTCTCTCATTCCTCTTCTACATCAATTTTACCAATTCTGAAAGTCTCGCTTCACTTCTTTGCAAACATTAGCTGGAATTTTTTGTACTAGGTGTTTTCTCCGTGTGGTTAACTAACATTTTCTTCCCCACCTACCATCTCTTTGCCCTGTTGTAGAATGTGAATCAAACTTTTATCATGTTATAAATTCTAGATAGCCCTAAAGAAAATTATTGTCTGATTTTTCCCCTCTAATGCTCAAAGACATGTGCAGGGGCTGTCCTTACATTTCTTTTATGCCTAAGCTTTTAAGAACTGTTTTAGAGACTACCACAAAAGCTCTTGATTTTATATGGGGTATGGAGCCCAAACTAACATGCTCAAAGCAGCTAAAGAATAACATAAGATACTGAACGATTCAGCCTGAACTATTCCTTTCAGTGAACAGGTTAGAAATGCTGTCATATGTGTGAGCCAGTCATATCTCACCTTTACGACCAGAGAAGGGAAAATACATTCAGGTCAACAACTACAGATTAATCATCTTTCATCTCAAATATATTTCCTGCCTAAATGTTTCTGTCTAGAATGTACTTATTCCCTTAGTTCCCATGTCCAGAGTGCTCAGGGCCCACCTGACTTTGTCCTCCCCCTAACTTCAGGCTCTAAAATGCATCTCTACTTCAGGTTCCCTTTGCCAGTGCTTTGATCTTACCACAAGCAACTCACAATCTCCCCACTGCATCCTCTACCACATGCCAGATCCGCCCCTCGCAAAAAAAAAAAAAAAAAAAAACAAAAACCCAGCTACAAGCATGTCTTTCTCCTCTTCTAAGATCGCAGTGAATGTCCGCTGCCCACACATTAATTATCATCTCCTCTCCTTGGCATTTAGTCTTCCAACGCATGGTCCCATGTTAGCTTTCAGGCCCCTTTCTCCCTTGCCTTGACTCCACAATCCAGAAACACTGGGATCTTGCTATTCCCTAAATGTTCCCAGCATTCTGCCACGTATGAAGGGGTTTTTTGTTTTGTTTTCATTTGTTTTGTTTGCTGATACAGCTTGATCAGTTTAGGAAATCTTTGTTGCTTCCATGATGCCACGGAGATCATACCCATTCCTCAAATACAATCTTTGCTACATATATTTTCTGAATTCCTCCAAATGGATATGAAAAGTTTTTCATCTAAACCTTTTAGCATTTCACTCATATCTCCACTGTGGTTCTCCCACACCGCATTGGGCTGTATATTCCCGTTTGTTATGTACTGCGTGATTCTTCCCTACAGGCATGAAAAGGGTCTGACTTACCTGAATATGCTAGAAGCAATGCCAACAGTGCAGAAAACTAACCCAGTAATTCCATTTTATCTGCAGGAGATGTGTTCCATAATCTCTGAATGGATGGCTATATATATCTGTGATAAAGTTAGTCTATAAATAAGGCACAGTAACAAAAAATAATGAAATGGGATAATTATAACAATATGCTGTTATAAAAATTATATGAATGTGGTCTCATTGTGTCTCAAAATATTTCATTATATTGTAGTATATTTTGGATCACAGTTGACCATAGATAACTAAAAATACAGGAAGCAAAACTTCAAATCAGCAGGTCCTACAGTACATCCATCTATTGAGTAGAATATGAGGAAAAGCCTGAGGGTAGGGAAAATGTGACATATTCATGAAACGGGGCTTAGGGCCCCAGTGAAATTGCCGCCTAGAGGGGCACAGTGGGAAATAAGGATGAGTTTGCATGCTGAGAATAACTTTCAGTGGCCACACTTTTGTTAGATGACTGAGTCTCGTTGCAGCAGAAGTTCTATTTCCTTTATGGTCTTTTTACAACTTGCATTTTTTTCATTTGTTCCAATGCTTGAGTACTGCACACACCCATGCAGACTCAACTGTACATTGCCAGAGAGCATGCACCATGCCTGTCTTGCTTACCTTCTGCAGTGTCTGCCTGAGAACCTGGCACTGGCTTGGTGTTCAATACATACGTTCTGAATAAATTGATAAAAATTATGAATCATTAACAACTAATCAGGATTAAACCCAATCACCTACATTGAGTAGCACAGTATTTGAATGTAATAAGGCTCAGTAAATATTATCTCTAGTCCCCTTTCTTTCATTTTACAAACTCATCATGCCTTAATTCAACAAATATGACCAAACCTTCTTAGTCACCGGAGATAGAACTGTGAATGAACAGCAGAAAAGTCCCTGCTCTTTCGGAGTCTACATCCTAGTGAAGGGATGAGTAATTGTCTTGTGGGTTATCAGGGAGTCTTAGGAATGAAGTCTTTGAGAAAAAGGGGTAATAGCTCAAAGCCAGAGGCACTGCAGGGAGACAGGAAAGACTGGAGGAAGGGGAGGCCAACTGCAACACTGGAGGAGTGAAGCAACCTGAAAGTGAGGACACAAGAAAACTAGTGGCAACAAACAGCAGCGGAACATACACCCACTGGATCTAAGTGATCCGGGAGTAGGGAACTGGCGATGATGAAAGTTTCCAACCTTGCTACTTTGCTGTGTTGCTCCAAATAGGGAAACTGGGAGGACAAGTGGCTGTGGTTTGTGAGTTTTAGTGTACAAAGTACAACGGGTGTGATGATAGGGGAATGTTTCTGAAGAGAAAGAACAAAGTGTAGGTAAAAATATTTAACTTATTAATGAAAGTATGGATTTAGCACGGAGGTGAAAATGAATCTCCTTTCTTATCTACTATGAATCTTTCTTACAGCATTTACATCACATAAAACATGGTATTACATGTGTCTGCCAAATTCCTTAGAAATCTGCTCCTTTACAGATTTCTACCCTCTTTTCAGTTTCTGTAGCACTGTATGCACCTACATGTTACTTGTGAATGTAATGAGTTGATAGTAAGCAAGCTTTCATCATCAAGGTAAAGACAAAAGTTGGAGTGAGGAATACCTTGATTCAAGTTCTTGCCCATTTACTTCTCCTCCTAGTTACACAGTGAGAAAATTATCTTCCTAAGTCTTAGACACTATCTGTGTGAAATGGATGACCAAATCTATCTTGAAGAATGCTGTGAGACCATTAAATTAAATGCATGCACAATGTTTTTCATCCAGTAGGCACAAAAACTAAAGCACTTGTGAGATAGGAGATTAGGGCAGGGCAAACTGGCTGGGGAAGTGAGTCTGATTGGCTAATTACAAAACCCAAGGACCACATGCAGAACAGTTCCCCAAATCCCTGCACAGGGAACCAGAGAGTGCTAGCTAGATTCAATTCTCCTCAGGAGAACTGGAACGAATTTTGGATAGGACAAGCTAGACCTGACACCAGACTGAGGCGTGGGAGATACAAAAGGACAGTTGCCATTGAGCTCTCCACTGCTGTGTTCTCTCTTTCACAGTAGTCTGCTCTCAGGCTATAGAGTACACTGTTTCCTTCTTTTACTTGCTCTGTTTCATTTCCTAACTCTAATAAGCACAAATCCTTGCTACCCTCTGTGCTTATTTTGTCTAATTCTTTGTTCAAGACAAGAAGAACCTAGAAACCACCTCTGAAACCCAGAACCCAATCACACTCGCATTATTTATTATCATCATGTGTACCAAGCCTCTTAGGTTGTGCCAGTTTTTAATCTCTCATTTTCTAAGTGTATCTTTTAACTGATACATGGAAGTTATACATACCTACAGAGTACTGTTCATATTTACACCCTCTCTCTTCATCCAACTGCTCATTTCTAACACTCCACTCTGACATATCTGCGACTGGCTGTCCTCTTGACTTGGTCCCCTGCCAGCTAGCTTTCCCTAAGCCTCTGTGGGCCACTAAGCTCCTGTCCACACGGCTGGCTGGTCTGTCAGATCAAGTTGCCCAATTCAACTGACATCACCACAGCTTGCAAATTCCAAAATCACTGCTAGTACTTCAGATGTGGTAGTGTTTACGCCTGCCCTACAAATCACAGGACAGTGTCCTTATTTATATACAGGTTGCATCACGCATAGCCCAACATTTAAAAATACATTTGAGATAGGTTTTCATAGCAATCAGAAAATAAATATGAAAACCAAGAAAGCTGTGTCTGTGTACTGTTTACTTCTAAAAGGTATCTAAGCATGCAGGTAGCATAGATAGCAGGATGAGTTAGTATACAGAGGGGTGCTGATGGAGAGAGTTTGATTTTCTTTCCTCATGACTATCACCCCTTGGGTGAGTCACTGTGGCAGGCACTGTGTGTTTTATCTCAGAATGAATTGAACCATTTCCAAAGTCTCATGCACTCTCCATGAGTAAGGAGTGTTCTTGTAACTTTCAATTCTCTACACTCCTTCCCACACACTTCCCACTCCCCTGGCAGTTTCTAACAGGAAGGACACATGGCATGCTGCACCTGTGTGTGTAGACAATGCACACATACACACATGGGCTTTGTAATATGTATGCACCAGCTATGGCAAAAAAGCAATCAGACAGCCACAACCCTCAGACTACAGAACTGGGACAGGTTAGGAAGAAGAGACACCTCTCAGATGATGAGGAGGGCCAGCACCCATCCCAGAAGTCACTATGGCCCTGAGGAACTTGTTGTGGGTGCCTATGGGGCAGGCTACCATGCCACACCCCACCAGAGCCTTGCCCTCCTTTTCCACAGTGAGTCAGTCAGCAGGGTCCCCCTGACAGCAACCCTGGGGTCAACATTCCATGTGGGAGGGAGTTTCTCCCTCCCTTCCCCCACAGGGAAATAGCTTTTGTCATCCTAAGGGTTCCAGACACACTCACAATGGTGACATTTGCAGAGCAGTGGCTGGAATAAAGGACTCTCAGTAAGCAGGGTGGTAACGTGAGGCCTAGGCTAGCCCAGGAATGCTCTGGGGAAGGACCCGCAGCCTCCCAGTGAATGCAAGAATAAAGAAAACCACTGCAGGAGAGCTGGGCCCCATAGGGTCCTGCAGCCTGACCTCGGCAGCACCCTTAGCCAGAACTAACCGAGATGAGGGAAACAAAATATTGGCTGAAAAAAGCTCATACAAAGAAACTAACACAAATCCTTTATTTGCCTCTAAATTACTTTCTCTTAAATGCCAGGTAATCTCCAGTACTCTGCTCCCCCTCCAAAAGTAAAAGAAATAGAGAAGACTTTACATATATACATATATATATATATATATATATATATATATATTGTATTTGTAGAATAAGTTTTACAGTGATCATGCAGTTTATCTCTTCGGCACTCCATAAATCTAGGAACTCAAAAAACCTGAGGTTTTTCAATTGCTGCCTTAATCACGAAGAGGTGTCTCTTCAGAGGACCCGTAACACTTGGTCCTGCTTGTTCCTGATCCTTAAACAACAGCTCTCCCGTTGAGCGATTTTCCCCAAAGGGTGAAGGTAACTAAATCTGAACGTTCTGCGTGTTCTGCAGCCCAGTTTGTGGGCGGTTTTATCTCCATCTCGCAGGACCAAGCACATGAATTCTTGTGGAAAACAGGCCCCGTGTGGGTCACTTCCCGGACAGAATCCTGCACTGCTCTGAAATGAACACCTAAAGCTATTTCTTCCAAACATTTCAACATTGCAGTTATATAACTACCTTTCATTCGAACTCATTAATCAAATTGGGCTTCTCAAACAACGCCTAATTAATTCTTTAAGTGGCTCAGATTATACCTTTAATGACTTCCACTTTCAAAAAGAAAAGAAAAAGAAAAAAAAAGAAAGCCTGTGATTATTGAATTTGATTTTGAAACTACGAACACTGAGTTTCCTCTTTCACCCAGAACTTTCAGATCGTGTTCAACTTCGGGTGTGGCGCAGGAGGAGGCCGAGGAGAAGGGGGAAGGGAACTTTTGCAAGAAAAGCCTCCCCCGGAGCATTCGTGATCCAACAGACCTGTACTTGGCGACACTCCAAGATCTCCACAAGTCTCTTTTCTGCTAAGGAAAAGTTCGGGCATTGGAACAAAGCCAGGCTTTGTCAAGTTGTAAGAACTAAGGGGCGCTCTTGCCTCCCCAACACTGCACCCTGCAGATCAAAGCGACGGCCCAGCTCTAAGTTGGTAGAACTCAGAACAATGCTCGCGCAGCCCAGGAAGATCTCGTCTAACGGTTTCCCCTGAACCGCTAGGAGCCCTCTGGAGCAGTGATTCACAGCCAGTGACTCAACGACCCCACCCCTCTCCCCTGGGCTACTCAGGGCACATTCTCGGAGCTCCCGCCATCTAAAGCCCGAATGATCCCGTTAAAGCCGAGAACAGGAGCCCCTAAACAAAATGGTGAAAACCGCGCAGGCCGCAGCAGCAGCTCTTCCCTAGAGCGCGCGCACGCTGCTGCGCCCTGGGCTGCCTGTGCCTACGTCCCGCGCTCTGATCTCCGGCGCCTTTTGTTTCTTTCTCGGCGCTTTCTGATTTTCCGGACCCCTCCCTCCCCCTCTTCCCGCTCGCCCCGAGTCTCCCCGCCCGCCCACGCCCAGCAGCCCGCAGCCCGCGGCCGCATCCCTCCCGGCTGTGCTCCTCTGCCCACGCCCCTTTGGCCCAGCGCCAGGGACCCCGAGGTCCCTTTTCCCGCACTCCTGCTCATGCGACCCCGCCTTTTCAGCACCCAGGGTGAGCAGAACTTGGGTCAACGTCAAGAAAGCCCCTGAAAGTTCCAGACAAGCCTACTAGGTAAAGGGATTGCGTCCGCTGGAAGGGGGCCCCGCTGCAGCAACCCGCCCACTCCCCCGCTTCTCGCTGGCTCCCCATTGGCTGGCGCGCTTCGCGGCCAGGATGGCAGGGGGAGGGGACCCTCTTTCCCAACCAGGTTATAAAACAGCGCCCTTGGCGGGGTCTCGTCCTCTGCCACTCTTGCTCCGAGATTCCCGCGCCAGAGACACGGCAGCGCTTCCACCGCCGCGCCCGCCTCGCCCTCGCTCGCTCGCCTCTGCTCCCAGAGCCAGTCGCCCAGCCCACCGTCACCTTCCCTCCGCAGCTATGTCCACCAGGTCCGTGTCCTCGTCCTCCTACCGCAGGATGTTCGGCGGCCCGGGCACTGGCAGCCGGCCGAGCTCCAGCCGGAGCTACGTGACCACCTCCACCCGCTCCTACAGCCTGGGCAGCGCGCTGCGCCCCAGCACCAGCCGCACCCTCTACACCTCGTCCCCCGGCGGCGCTTTTGTCACTCGCTCCTCGGCCGTGCGCCTGCGGAGCAGCGTGCCGGGGGTGCGGCTGCTGCAGGACTCGGTGGACTTCTCGCTGGCCGACGCCATCAACACCGAGTTCAAGAACACCCGCACCAACGAGAAAGTGGAGCTGCAGGAGCTGAACGACCGCTTCGCCAACTACATCGACAAAGTTCGCTTCCTGGAGCAGCAGAACAAGATCCTGCTGGCCGAGCTCGAGCAGCTGAAGGGCCAGGGCAAGTCGCGCCTGGGGGACCTCTATGAGGAGGAGATGCGAGAGCTGCGCAGGCAGGTGGACCAGCTCACCAACGACAAAGCGCGCGTGGAGGTAGAGCGGGACAACCTGACCGAGGACATCATGCGCCTCCGGGAGAAGTAAGGCGACGCCCCTGCAATTCGCGGGGCCCAAAAGGGAGCGAGCGAGGGAGATGGGAAGAGGGTCCCCCCAAGGGCTGCCACGCCCTTGGACAAGGGACTGGGCGGTGGCCGTCGGGCGCGCTGGGCGGGGGTGCAGCGAGGAAGCTGGGTTGTGGCTCCGCCCTGAACCCAGACCTTGTGGTCCCATTGCCCCAAAATCCTCTTTTCGAGTTGCAGTTGTTTTCAAATTCCTACCTTAATTGTAGCCGAAAGCCTTTGGACACGGTAGATTCCCTTAAACTTTTAGAAAGTTTCCTGGTCCCTTCGGGCGGGCTGCCAGGCACCTCCCTGGGAGGAGGGAGGGACGCTGGCTGTGAAGGACTGGAGACAAAGGGATGTCGGGGCTTCGCGGGGCTTCGCGGGGCGGGGCGGGGCGGGGCGGGCTTGGATCTTGCAGATCTGTCGGGTGACCGTGATCGCCTTTCTGCACTGTGTCCCAGTTTGCGCTAAAATCCGAGGGCAGCATTTCTGAAAGCCACAGTCTCTGGTGTTCGCGAAGGCGGGGCAGCAGGTCTGGTCTCGAGGAGCAGCGACTGCAACTGCGACGTGGTGGTTGGGTGTGGCCGCCCCGCCCCTGGCGGTTTCCCAGTTCCCCTTTGGTTCATGTGCAACTGTTTCAGATTGCAGGAGGAGATGATGCAGAGAGAGGAAGCCGAGGGCACTCTGCAGTCTTTCAGACAGGTTTGTAGATTACGTTCTCTTCCCACTTGCAAGTCAACAGACCCCATCCGATCCACCCCGCCCCTCGAAATTCTAAGTTACTTCACCCCAATCTAAAAAGCGCAAAACTTCGCTTCCCTCTCTACAGCCCCCTAGTGGCAGGAAGAACCCAAATTGGAGCTTTTGGAAGACTAAGAACCCTTGAATGATTTCAGCTGTTCTTTAGGACATACTGAAAGGCTTTTAACTTTTTACTCGCTTCAAGATTTTCACATCTCCTCGTGCCAAATCATATTTTTGCAACACAGAGGTGTTCTGGTTTCAAATAGTTACAGTTTGGTTTAGAATGTAGTTTGTGGTAGCCACTTTGGCTTATTATTACACGTTGACAAAAAGCACACTTGGGCCTTGTAGTTTAATTGTAGAATATAGTGGAGGATAAGAAACTTAACTGGAATTAAGCCAGCAAGCTTCTTTCTTTCTTTCTTTCTTTCTTTCTTTCTTTCTTTCTTTCTTTCTTTCTTTCTTTCTTTCTTTCCTTCCTTCCTTCCTTCCTTCCTTCCTTCCTTCCTTCCTTCCCTCCTTCCTTCCTTCCTTCCTTCCTTCCTTTCTCTTTCCTTTTTGCAAATTCCATAGTGGCATTAAATTTAAATGGAAGTATCACTATGCACAACTATTTTGTGATTTAATAAGAGTGAAAAGGAGCCATCTGTCCTTGCTGCAGGGTATTAATGGTTTCCATGGACTTCACTATGGAATGTAGATACAGACATTCTGGCAAGTGTGATGGCTCCAGACAGAAATAATAGCAAGCTTTGTGTTCTCAGAGCAGCCCTGCAACAGGCTACATTCTTACAGAATATGTAATGATGTAAGCAGGGCTCTGATTGGACACAAGTATTTGCTAACATCCGTTATCTAATATCTGGCCCAGACTTGGGAAGTATTGTGAGTGAAAAGTTCTTAAAGCTGTAGTTACCCCTCACATTTTGAAAAGCCGTTCTTCGTCGGGTTCTTACATTTGGTAGCACTTTCTCTGTAAATGAAAATCAGCCCAAGGCTGAAGAATGCAATCTTGTAAAAAGGTTTTGTTTTTGTTCTTGTTGCTGTTCTGAAGTGAGATGAGCTTCAAGGATGGTTAATTCAAAATTGGAATCCCAAGGCAGGAAGATTCCCAACATAGTTTTATCCTCAGGAATGTCTGCTGAGATTAGCTGCAAATCACCGTCAGATACATAGTCTAGGGTAACATGTTGAAGCAGAAACGCATTTGCCAGATTTACTGAAGTGCAACAATATGAGTTCCTTTCAGTTACTGAGCATTTATGATCGTTGTTCCTGTAATTGTTTTGTGGAACAGTGAGTTAATAAAGCAAATGAATATGAAAAGATTCTCTGTTTACAAATGAAATTCTTTCTTAACTGAACTTTTAAAAAGTTGCCAGTAAAATATTTCTTATATATTTTTAGGGCTTAACAAGAAGCAGAAGTTGTTTGCCATTCCATTTACTATTAGTATTACCTTTTAATTATCATTTTTTTCACAAATGTGAATAAGTATTTCCAAGCCTATAAAGGATACTTCAAATACAATGGCCTACAAGATAAGGGTATAAATATACTCGTAACACTCCCTTGAGAAGAAAGGAGATCTTAGGTGCAAGACCGCACATTCTGATTTGGAAGGTAGCGCTTTACGGGTCGTAAAAGCACAAGGGGGAGCATCAGCAAGAATTCTGTGGATGGCTCCACTCCATTCTCTTCTGTGCAAGCATTTAGGGCAGTCATTCCGGAACAGGCAAAGTAGTAACTGAAAGGACGGGGTGACAGGTGAATAAGATTGACACACCCTTGTCAGATGAGTCAAAGGAGTTTCAGGAGAAAAATTCACCAGACAAGGCATAACAAATGTAGCTCAGAGATCATTTTTTTTTTTTCCTTATTTGCCGGAACTAAACCCTTACACGTGTATTTCCCGAATTGGACCACTGATTTCTTACTTGCTATAAATCTTAGAACCTGGATGCCGGATAACTAAATGCATGCTGTGGATCCCAAGGATGAGTATCAAAGTATTTGCACAAAGGAGAAGAGAAAAGCTTTGGCGCATGCTGAAACTTTGGAAGCGCAACTTTTTTGTTCTGCATGTACTCATGCATACATGAAATCCTGAAATCTGGCCAATCTCTAACATCCTCTTGTTATGTGAAATTACATAAACAAATCCTTAAAATGCTGAGGCACTGATTTTATAGCTTTAAAAAATAATAAAACTTCACTGGTGAAATTCGATAAGAATTGACTTTAACCATGTTGATGTACATTAATTTATTTCAAATTGTCTGTTAGCCACCTTCAGAATAACATGATGGATCCCAATTAAAATTTTTTTTTTTTTTTTTTTTGCAGTACTGGGGATCGAACTCAGGACCCTGCGCTTGCTAGGCAAGCGCTTATTCTACTGAGCTATATCCCCAGCCCCCAATTAAAATTTATAACTAAGAAAGCACAGTAAAGTGTAGCACTAAGTGATTTATATACTTAGTCAAGAGTCACAGCGTTTGTCAGTACCTTTGCTATAGTCAAGAGACTAGGTTATTTGAAAATGAATAAATGGGATAAACCATAGACTTGAGCAGTCCCTAGAGCCTACCTTTTCTCTTTTCAAAACAGGATGTGGACAATGCCTGTCTGTCACGTCTTGATCTTGAACGTAAGGTGGAATCCTTGCAAGAAGAGATTGCCTTTTTGAAGAAACTACATGATGAGGTAAGGCGACAACTTCCCATGAATGAATGAGAGAGAAGCTGCCCCCGTGCTCCACACAGCTGACCTTCTGTCTGCCTGTTATTTCGCAGGAGATCCAGGAGCTACAAGCCCAGATTCAGGAACAGCATGTCCAGATTGATGTGGACGTTTCCAAGCCTGACCTCACGGCTGCCCTGCGTGACGTACGTCAGCAGTATGAAAGCGTGGCTGCCAAGAACCTGCAGGAGGCAGAAGAATGGTACAAGTCCAAGGTAGGAAACGAGCCTGTGTGTCAAGAACAGAACAAAAGCACCACATTCTGAAAACACCACACCTGTTGTCTGGGATTCCAAAATATTCTCTACTGCCGCTCAAAAGCTGGCATGGTTTTGTTCACATTTTGTTGTTCCAGCGTCTATCACCACACATAGTGTCTCTTTTAAAATAACAGACTCATCTCCACTGTCTTCTACCCTGCTTCAAAGAAATGCCCAGCACCACACCCTTCCTTGATACCATTTTATTTTATTGTATTTTATTACTACTTTTTTGAGACAGAGTCTTGCTATGTAGTTCAGGTTGGCCTTGAATTTACTACATAGCCCAGGCTTGCCTTGAACACAAGCGAGCCTCCTGCTTCATCCTCAGGAATGCTTAGAGTACAGGTGTGCGCCACCATGCCTGGTTTTCTATCATTTAAAAGTAAACAGAGATGAGTCAGTTCCATTTGAGAATATCAGGGTCAGCATTCAGTGCTCTTTCGGTGGCTTTCAAAACAGGAATCTAGACATTCCTGCCAACGTGGAATCAGAATTATGATTTCTTTCCCTGAGTCTTGAATGTGGGCAATCCCCTTTCTGATTTCTCCCTAACAGTTTGCTGACCTCTCCGAGGCCGCTAACCGGAACAATGATGCCCTGCGCCAGGCAAAGCAGGAATCCAATGAGTACCGGAGACAGGTGCAGTCCCTCACCTGTGAAGTGGATGCACTTAAAGGAACTGTGAGTACCATACCACGCCACAGAAAAAGTAGGCAAACAATGTATGTAGTTATCAAGACTCCAAAAGCACTTGATGGAGTGCTTGGACCAGAAGGTTTGGACTAACATATACCATTGCTTCCCTTAGAAGGGAGTTGTATCTTCCATGTGCAATTAGAGCGGGCACAATTTGCCACTAAGGGGAATCATTGCACAGTCTGCACATGGTTCTGGTAATAGCTGGATGTTTCTGGGAAATAACATCAGAAGCCCTTCTGTCCTCTTGCAGAATGAGTCCCTGGAACGCCAGATGCGTGAAATGGAGGAGAACTTTGCTGTTGAAGCTGCTAACTACCAAGACACTATTGGGCGTCTGCAGGATGAGATTCAGAACATGAAGGAAGAGATGGCACGTCACCTTCGTGAATACCAAGACCTGCTCAATGTTAAGATGGCTCTTGACATTGAGATAGCCACCTACAGGAAGCTGCTGGAAGGCGAGGAGAGCAGGTGTGGAAGTCAGACTTTCATCGGGGAATTAACGTTTGCTAGCTACTCTGCCACTCATTTTATGTGCATTATCATGTTCAGTCTTTAATCTGTTTCTTTAGGGTCATTCCTTTCCACTTTTTCACAGATGAGGAACTTTCGCTTCACAGAGAGCAACTTGCCATAGTCAGAGCTAATTAAAAGCAGAGCTAGAATTTAAATCCACCATTTTGTCAATGCCAACAACAGCGTCTCTAGTTTCCCTCTGAGTGCCTCTAGTTCATGCCTCTGTGAAGAAAATGCTCGAAGTAAAATATGTTAAATGTACTGGGATCAACACTAGCTAAATGCTTCTGAATGCAACCCCTGACTTATGAATCACAAGAGTGGAATTTTATTTGATGAGAAGAGGAAGTATGTGGATTTGTCCCTTGTTAAAGTTATTTCCTACTAATGTTACCATTTATTTTTTTATAGGATTTCTCTGCCTCTTCCAAACTTCTCTTCCCTGAACCTAAGGGGTAAGCATTGTATTACCTTTTATGAAAAATTGCACTGGTTATTACCATTCTACTTATGGTAAAACACTCATTTTTATGCTACCTAGAAAATTTTTATGATACATTTTCTCCATGCAAGGGAAAATTCTACGCAATATCCCTTATCTTCAAATCCGAGTACTTGCTTGCAGTCTATGCTGAAAGTTCAGGGTTAACTCCATTTTCCTTCTTCTTAATAAAGCGTACACCAAAGTATGATCCAATCCTAAGGCTAAGGTCACTGGTATTAGGTGCTGGGTTTTCAAACAGATACTACTTTGTAGACTTATTTGGGAGTAGCATTTTAAATAATTGCAAAAAAAAAAAAATCCTGACAAGTAAAATGTTTTTTTAAATTTTATTTTTACTCATTTTTGACATGTTTCTTTCTTCAGAAACCAATCTGGAATCACTCCCTCTGGTTGACACTCACTCAAAACGGACACTTCTGATTAAGACAGTTGAAACTAGAGATGGGCAGGTTGGTACTTTTTAAAAATAAAAACATTGGGAAAAATTGTAAGACACAAATAAAAGTAAACATGAATATAAAAATATTAATTCATATAGGCACTGATCCTTTTTAAATCAGTAAACCTGTATACATCAGATACAGCTAGCTAATTTGAGAGATTCCCATTTCATCCACAACTACACACACAAAAAAATGTGAATAGGTCCTTATTCCAGCAATGCATACTGCTAACTAATTATTTGGGTCCTGGATATAAAGGTAAGATAGCAGTTCTTCCTGAGCTCCAAAAGTAGTAGTTTGCTATGGTGCTTAATTTGAATTTGGTAGTGAAACTTGCTTAACTTACTTCCTAGTGTAGCTTCATGAGAGGACCTCACTGGGCTCCCCCAATATCCAGAATGTTTTGATCCTGGACACATGGCCCACTCTTACTATCACCTGGATGCATGTAATCCTGCTTATATAGTACAAAGATGTGCCCCAGGATTGATCAAGTCTTGCTAAGTCTGTTCCAGGAAAGAAATGCTTGCAATTTATTATAACTATAAAATCTTACCTCGTACATAGATTTAAAATGTACTTGTCATATGTTTTAATATGTCTCAGTTGCTTTTAAACTTTGTAACATAGGATTATCATGGCATCCTTCATAAACAAAATTTTAAGAGTTTTCTTTTTACACATCACAATGTTTCATTGGCTACTTTTATGCCTACAGGTGAAGTGTGTCTTCCAGACACATCTGTCCCTCAGTCCTGTAATACTTGCCAAGCAGAATCAGCATAACCTTTCAATATGCACAATGAATTATACGTGTTTAGTAGGATTTCTCCCTGTCATAACTTACAGGATGAGTGAAACTTCTACTTATTTATTTTTTAACAGGTTATCAATGAAACTTCTCAGCATCATGATGACCTTGAATAAAAAAGTGCACGTCCTTCGTGCAGCAATATATTAACCAGCAAGAATAAAAAAGAAATCCCATATATTAAGGAAACAGCTTTCAAGTGCCTTTCTGCAGTTTTTCAGAAGCGCAAGATAGATTTGGAATAGAAATAAACTCTAGTTCTTAACAACCGACCCTCCTAAAAGAGTTAGAAACAAGTTTACAACATAATCTAGTTTACAAAGAAGTCTTGTGCTAGAATACTTTTTAAAAAGTATTTTTGAATACCATTAAAACTGCTTTTTTTCCAGCAAGTGTCTGATCAACTTGTTTCTGCTTCAATAAATCTTTGGAAAAATTCTTCTGCTGTGTCATTTATTTTCTAATACTCAAACAGTTCTGTTTTTGGCCTTATTGCTTAATTTGCCACTAAAGTAATGTTTAGGCTTTAAGTTAATAAAGTCACTTCTTTTCTGCTTGAGGTACAGCATTTAATTGGGTCATTTTAAATAGACTTGACTTCTTTCTAGTTGTTATGTATTTTTAAAAGAATTTACACTGAAACTGTAGCTCAGTGGTACAGCACATACTCAGTAGGCAAAAGGTCCTGAGTTGAATCCCCATCACCCTCCAAAATTTACAAATAGATATTCTATAGAAGGTCCTCAATTTAGTTTCTGGATTTTTTTTACCTTACAATAACGTAAAGGTCACACACATTCAGTAGAAGCTGTACTTTGAATTTTGGTCTTTTCCTGGGCTACTCCTGTGTGGTACAATATGAAATATCAACCATCCAATCAGGAGAGGAAACAATGGACATTGCAACAGAGTCCTGTAAACTATGGTAAACTATGTCGTTTGGTAAGGTAGACTTATTACATGCTTTTTCACTTTATGGTGCTTTTAAATTATCATACGTTTCATGCCACGTCTGCAGGCCTTCGGAGCATGGATAAAATTTGGATAAGTAGATGAAGGAAAGTTTCACCTGGAGGAAACAGTCGTAATGATTGATAGTGTATGTTCTAAAATTAAACTCCTGTGGGTTCATCTCTGGACTGCTCTCTGTATCAAATTCCTACATTATTTCTATCCCTTCTCCGGGAATCATGTGGTACACACTTGTTGTAATTTTTCTGTTGGCATTTTCCTCTCTCTGGATTTGCTGAGGGGAATGATAAGATAGTTTACCCAAAGCCCTTCCTGTAGAAAGTGATATTAGCTGGGATTTCCATCATTTTGTGATAGGCACACAAGGTTGAAGAAAAGACTGACTCCTAATGTGAGTGCTAGGTGACTTGTCTAGGACGATCATATTTTTCCCTTGTTGCCTGAGTACAATTATTAATAGTGGCCCTTCTGACTCAGAAGTGTATCAGGTTGACAGTGTTTTACATCTGGTCATCCTATCCTTGAAGTTATGTAACAGGACAGGCTATTCATTCTGGGATTCCTTGAGGATTCTTGGTCCACTTGTTCCTTATATTCCAAGACTGCCATGTTAAATGGTATCATCACTATTACCAGTGGAAACGTCTACATCCTTAGGGCCTTAAGAATTGCTTCTATTTGTTTGTTTGTTTTTTTTTTTTTTTTTAGCCTTTAGCGGTTTTCACTACTGTCCTTCTTCAGCCTCGTAATCCTATTTCTTCCAAATCCTGTTCCATTTATATACTATCTTCAGCTTGGATGAAGTTCACCACAGGAATCCTTCAGCCCCATGTTGCTTTGCTTCACACATATGAATAGTTAGTATTGAAAAAACTTAAAGCAAGTCACAGTTTTATCTATTGGGAGTGAGGGCATGGACACACCAGGGCAATACAGAATTCTACTCATACACATTGAGACTAGTGGATTTCCCACCCTTCAAAATCCTTTACAGCTCTTCTAAAAATTACATTGCAAAAGTGGAAGAAAATGAGCTGGTCTCCCTTATCTGTGACTGTCAGAAATTAGACCTTAATGAAAAGCCTCCCAGGAGCCCATCTCACAGGAGTTCAAACCTTGTTAAATCTTCCTTTATTTTTATCTTTAATTATATTGTTAGCATTTTCCTTATCATCCTCTTTGAAAAACTCAGAAAAAGAAACCACGTTCTCACCACCCAGGGTGAAGCAGAGATTAATGCTTGGTTATTTTATGTATAACATTAATCCAAGATTAAAGGAGATGAAAAAACATGAAGGGGTGGGGAGAAGGAGAAGATGACAGAAAGCCTAAATCTGCAAAAAGTTACCCAGAGGAATGAGAAACCCATGAACACCATGGAAATAAAAGTCCTGCTAGGTATTCTCACAGTAGTGACAGATGGAAGAGGCTGCTGATGCAAAAAGCAATCTTTAACAAAGATGCCAAGGCAACAAAATCTCTTATGGCTGTGAGATTTAGGGAGTAAAGGTGGGCAATGACTGGAGAGGAAGGAGGGAAGAAGGACATCAGTTTCCAGTTTGCACTTAGGCTATGATTTTATGTTCTTTCAGATTCATGCAGGGAAATCTAATTCCTGAAACAATGGCATTCAGAAATGGAGGGTGTTAGGCAGGTGATCAGGTCAGGAGAACAGATGATGAATCCCTCATCAATGGGATTAGATCCCTTAATCGAAGAGACCTGAAGAAGTTTACTTCCATCCTCCAGCAGCACGACATTGCAAGAAGGCACCATCTATGAAGCAGGAAGCAGGTTCTCACCACTCAGAGTATCTGCTGATATTGTTATTGTCATGGGTTTCCCAGCCTCCAGAGCTGTGAGTAACAGATTTCTGTTGTTCCTCAGCTACTCAGGATAAACCCAGACTGTGACAATTCTGAATCTAAAAGATCCGCATGGTCTTCATGAAGGAAGCAAGGAAAGCACATTCTCTGTCCTTGCAAAGACTCTCTCTACCCTGCCAGACTTTAGCTAATAACAGGTCTGTATGCTTCTGATTATACTGTTGTAACAAAATACCACAAGGATCACGGTGGAAGCTGCAGAAATGTATTGTCTTACAGTTCTGGAAGTCAGGAAGTCCAAGATCAAGGGGGTAACAGGATAATATAGAAAACCCACATACTCTTACTACGAGTTGATGATGATAAGTTAAGTCTGGAGAAAACAAAACAGAAAATAAGAGCAGATAATCTCATATTTGAGTTCTACCAAGCATGTAGTTTGTGAATTTCAAACCGTCAGAAACACTTTCGGATCATAAAATGAGGGAACATTTTTTAACTCATTATATGAAAAAAAAATCAGTGTTAGTCCATTTGTGCTGGTATAATAGAAGACTACCCGAAACTGAGTAATTTACAAAGAGTAGAAATTTATTTCTCAAAGGTCTAGGTGCTATGAGTCCAAAGTCAAAGCCACAGCAAGTTAGTGTTAATGAGAATCTGGTGTCTGCCTCCCACATGGCCCCTAGTTATGGCACCATCCAGGGAGGACACAGTGTCTCAGAGAGTGGAAAGGATGGAAGAGGTGCAAAGGGAATGAACTCCTGTGTCATGACCTCTTATAGGGCACTTCATCCCTCTCAGGAGAGGGGAGCTCTTGACTCAATCACTTCCTAAAGGCTGCACCTCTCAATAGTGTTGCACTAGGGATCCACAAGGATTTTTGGAAAGGACACAAACACCGGCATAACCTTAATTCCAGCACCACACAAGGACACAATAAAAGATGAACAATGTAGGCCAACTTTCTTCACGGCTACAGAAGTAAACATCAGAAGTCAACTTGTGTTGGTGAAAGTTCTTTACAAAGCAAAAGGTGAGATGCGATGTACGGTGAAAGATACATGGGAAGGAGCAGGCGGGCTAATCTTCAGTCTGTCAGAGAAAGGAGAGGAAAAAGAGACGGACGAGCAGGAGCAGCCTCACACTGAAGTATGGAGGAAGTTTCAGCCAAGCAAATAAAAGATCCGCGAATCACTCACATATTAGTGTCATCTCCTGGCCCATGGCCAGGTCTCTGGCCTGCAGTCATCTCCTGGCTCACCAACTTCCCTGCGTGCTGTCTGTCACTGGTTAAGGGCAGCCCAGGGGAGGTGTTCTGAGTGAAATGTGGCGGTGAATTCAGAGAGGTGGCAGATGGGAACACCAGTTAATTCTACTCCCAGAAACAAGAGCTATTAGTCATATAGCTTAAGTCTGTATGCGTTACAAATAGATCAAAACAATATACGCATAGGGTGTAGCTCAGAAATGCAAGATCATTTCAAAATCAACCAGTAGAATTTAACACTTTAACAACTTAAAGGAGAAAACAATATGATTGGCTTTGACACAGGAAAAACAGTCTATCAAATTCAGCAACTAATTATTATGAAAATCTTTAGAAAATAGGAATATAAGATCTTCCTTAACTTGATAGGGAGTACCTACAAAAATCAATAGCAAATATTTACCATTATAACATAACTACTCCCTATATGATCAAAAGCAAGAAATATGGTAGGAATTCGCCAGTGGTTGTCATATTGCCTATTGTTGTCTTCAAATTAGTTGTTGGTCCTGTTTAGCAAATCTCTATATCATTTCCAGTGTTTTTTTTTAAATTACTTTTTATTCTCCTTAATGGTTTGATCAGTCTTGCATTGCTACCCCTGGTAATCTGAGCAACTTCGTGGAAGACAATAATGTGTCATACAATAACCACTGTCAATTCCTATCATTTTGTTTTGATACTCTGTATCATTTTTTTTTATTGTTTTGGCTTTGTTTTGTTTTTGTCTATGTTGTTCTTATTTTGTCATTTTTCTTATTCTCTTTAAAATAAAAAAAAATGCAACAAATATACCCACTGTTACAGTTTGGATCCAAAATGTCCCAATATTCCAAAAGCCTCATGTGGTCCGAGGTGGGGCTCCTAATGGCTTCATAGCTAGAGTGTAACTGCGGGGGGGTCCTAGCTGAGAGAGGCAGGCATGCCCTTGGAAGAGTGTGTCCTGTTCCCAGCCTCTTCTCCTTCCTCAGGCTCTTTTCTCTCTGCTTCCTAGCTGCCACAAGATGGGCTACCTTCTCCCGCCACACCTTTTCACCATGTTTCTGTCTTGAAACCAGCTAACCATGAACCTCTGAAAACTTTAGCCAAAAATACTTTTTTTTCTTTAAATTGCATGTGTGTCAATTTTTTTTGACCCAGCAACAAAAACCTAATAACATCCACAATTCTTGTTTTATCCAGAACTGCTTTGTAGGTAAAAACAAATAAAAGGCATAGTAAAGAGGAACTACTAGAAGGTTATGATTGTGAATGACATATTGCTTATTTGGAAAATTCAAAGCTATCCACAGATAAACTACAGATATGGAACAGCAAAGGGTCAACAGGTGATAAAACACTCCCTGATGAGATAAGATAAGTACAATATCTAGATAGCAAAGCTTGTCTTGCCAGATGGCCCTATATATCATAAAATATAACAGCATGGATTAATACAGAAATAAATAATAAGGCAATATAGTATCTGTTAAATAAATCCAGGTATGTGACAATTTTATGATTTAAAGGGGCACTGTCCTAAAAGGCATTAATTAAAAAGTGATTTTATGAAGAGCTCTTAAAAGACAAATACCACCACTCGTACTCAAAAGCTTTTCCAGTGGCTTTCTGTAATGTGAACCCAGTGTTCTTTTTCTGCCAATGTTTGTTCTAAATGTAAAGCAAGGTGTGCTTCCTTGTGGATAAAAGATGATGACCAGATGGTTTTAATGTCTCTTTATGACTTTCCAAAAACTTGACAATGCAGTGGGGGCTTGACCTTGGTGAACCTGGTTCCCTGCCTATTTACTGTCTGAGCACAGGAGCTTTTCCACCTCCTGCCATAACAATCTGTGTACCCCCATATTTGTTTTCTTACAGCATAATTTGAAGCAACCATGTCTCCTCCCAATGTGAGAGCCCGAGGGAGTAAATAAGCCCAAAAATACAGTTATTATCAGTGTTAAGATGACTAATTGGGTGGTTGAACAATGGACATGAGGGTGGAGAAGATTGATTAACCGAATGAGCCATTATCTTTATAACTGAGCAACAAATCTGAAGATAACATGTAATACAGCATCCAATATTAATCCCCTACTCTCTTCTCCATAATTTGGTATTTCCTTAATTGTTTTTGTGTTAACTAATGCGAAGATAACATTATGTAATACAGCATCCAGTGCTAATTCCGTGCTATCTTCTTTATAATTTTGTATTTCCTGTATTGATTTTGTATTATCTTGGTTTGTATGTCTCCATTCTTCTGTCTTTAAAATAAAAAAAAAATGGACTCTTAAAAAAAAATTGGCAATGCATAATTTTCATTATGAGCAAACTTGATTTTGTATAAATACTAGTCTTCCCTAAAGTAACTCTAAGAAGCCAGCTTTATGTCTGACAATCTTTTTTTTTTTTTTTTTTGGCGGTACTGGGGATCAAACTCAGGACCCTGCGCTTGCTAGGCAGGTGCTTATTACACTGAGCTATATCTCCAGCCATATGTCTGATAATCGTAATGGTCTCTTCCCATTCAGTGACTATTTTGCAGCCCATCTTACAATTTCAATAAACTGTGGATTATGCAAACTACAGTTATATAATTGACTATATACAGGATTGTGAGTATAGTTAGACAACCAACACTATCCTCACCACCTCCAGATAAATTCTCTTCTCTCCTCTGTGATTCATCGATCATAAATTGGTTTACTGTGTGAAAAATGAATGGATATGTTGAATATGTCCCCAGGTGGTAGGTAGGATGAACTGTCTATGAAACAATGCAATCTGCTCCAGGCAAATTTCATCTCAAAATGTTTCTCCCTATGGGGTTTGACAGAAACAGGCAATTTTTGTTCCAATTGCCATGAGCTTTAGCAAATCACTCTGCCTGTTCTGAGTTGTCACCTTTCAAACTCAGAAGTTACCATCTGAGTTCTTTTGCTTCAAGCTGACAGAGCAAAGTAGAAGGAGAATATTATGTGTGTGGTTCAGTCTCTTGTATTCAAGAATTCAATAAACTCAGACCTAGGCCTTGTTTTCACGACCATCTGGTAATACTTCTTGGCATGACCACACATTTCTCTTGAAAACACCACACTGATGAGATTTTATTGTGTCTATTAAAGTCAGCCACAAAAATATGAGACTTTGTGATAGAAATATTGATTAGAAAAACTCTAAGGTAACGTATTCTAAACTAACTCTGCATCCACCTAATTTGTAGAATGGACTTTCTCTTTAATAGATCTTTGCAATATAAACCTTGAGTTTATAAAATTGGAGCCTATCAGAATGTCATAAAGTTGAACTTCAAATATTGATTCTTTGGCTGTTTTTAAAAATACGTTGTAACTGCTCCTTCCAAGGCTGGACTGCTGTGGTCAGGCTGGACAAGATGAAGTGAAGCATCTAATTAGCTTTTCAGAGGACATAATGCATTTTGGGTCTCTGGTTACATATACTAAGTGCAGAATGCCTCAAAGCTACAATATGGCCTAGGGGTGGGCAGGCTTTCTTGAATGTACTGCTTAGAGTGAGCTGTAGCTAGATTTCCTTTGTAAAATGAATGTCTATGTTACTGGGCCCATGTTTATAGATTCTAGTCTGCCACTATGGCCACTCCATAAAGAATGCTTGCTAATGTCAAATGGTTGACTCATTCTGTCTATTTGGCTGTTCAGTATCTTTTCCACAGTGGGTGTTTTGGGGTGGGCATTAACATGTGGTACATCTTCACTATGCTCATGTACATGCCTCTATCCCAGCCCTCTTTGTAACTTATAGTCCAGTACTTTTCAGCCCAAGCTCTTGACTAGCCAGTCATGCTATTGATCTCAGCCTGGAAGTCTATATAGTTGACCTTGGGCTACTTCTTCTGTACCACGTGCACCACAGGCGTCTTGTTCACTGAGATGTCCCCCTCCCCACCTGTCTTTTAAGCAATGGAGCTGTGACATATTTTCAGCTTATACCCACAAACTAGCTATACCATGTGTAATCCCAGCACAAGTTGTCCCTCTTTTCCTTGCAGTGGCCTCTCCCCCGTTACAATCACAGGAGTGAGCTGGGGAAATGGTACTAATGTAGCCATGGGCAATGACATGGGATCCAGGCTACCTATTCATACAGGGATCCTGAACTCTAGTCCCGGTCAGGTTCAATTTTGGGCGTACCTGTCTTCACTTTACGAGAACCTTGGGGTGGGAGTTCTTCTTCAATGGCATGATTCTCTACAGAGGATATAAAGTTCCTTCATAACCCAGGAGTCTGTTGAGCTTTCCATAAATCACACACTGCCTCTTTTCTCAACACAGACCCTCTCTAATACAATAGAGTCAGTCAGATGTTATGGCCAATGCATCAAGGCTGCTCACCCCACAGCCTGGGTCTGCTGCAGAGGCCTTTCCTGCCTTGGACTCCACAGTATGCAGCCTTCTGTGGTTTAAGCTGGTATATAGACCACAGCACCATCCCTGTGTGGATTGCATTACTGCTATAACCCAAAGAGGTCTAATCAGCAGTGTGCTGTTCTTTAGGTCAAGAGATGTAGACACAACCACCGGTTTTCACTTTAAAGGGAATATTCAGACATGCCCCAACCACTGGGTCTCTCGGTTACTTTATTGAAGCCTCAGGTGCCCAACTCTTTAAAGATCTGTCTCTCCTCCCCTGGAGCACATGTTTCATACCAAGGCCACCACCTCTATCTTGTCCTATTTAATCAGCATCATGACATTAATGGAGCAGATCTGTGGGAGGTAATGACCGTAGCATGTCTCCATTTCTTGGGATTATACTCTTACTGCAGGTGGGGGAGTTAAAAGACACTGAAGCAGAAGCAGAAATGAATATCCCTGCCCATTCCACAGGAATGCAAACTTCCTTATTATAAGGAAAAAAACCACACGTTGTCAAATCAACAGCCTCACACCCTTTATCTGAGGCATGGTTGACTGGTGCTAGCAATAGTGCTGCCTGTCCAGCACAACAACTGCCTGGCCGGGGGCGCACAGGTCTGCAGAGCATTTTCCTGGATCTTCCCAGGTCCTGCAAGGCTCGTCTGAATGAGTTAAACCCTATGACAGAGCCCGCCCACCCTGAGTTCTTTGAGTTTGGGTAGGCGGCGTATTCTTTGTGATTTACCGTCCTGGCGGAAGGATGAGGGACTTCCAGTTGGTCTTACTACTATGATAGCTCCCACTCCCTACGTCAAAGTTCCAACGTGGAGATAGTACAAATGCGGAATGTGAGAGCTTCAATAACACACTTAGGGATCTGGACAATGACCAGTGAACTGAAAGGAAGAACTCTGTCTACAGTGCTACTCTAAGAAACACCTTGGCCAGGCCAGAGGGGGAGGCCTAAGCAAGTGGCCCACTTTCATCTCAGATCAAGCAAACGGCCCCATCCTCCTACACAACATGCTCAGTCAAGGTAGGAGCAGCCTATACTGGCTCTGAGTGAATGCAAAGGGGCATGTCGTGCCATGGTGGCTGGACAGCCAATCAGCTTTGCTCTCTCAAAAGGAGTTCTGAACCTCCACTATCACCTGTTTGGCTACCAGAACCTGACAATTCTTCCTTTAATGGAGCTTCACCCACAAAGATTCCCCAATAAAGAAAACTATGAGATTACTACGGAGCAGTCTCTGCCCAGTTTCATTCTCTCAATTTTCAGACCATGCCCTGGCTCTATGTTTGAGAAAAAACCTTTTAGGTATCCATCCGCCTCCTAACTGCCTGAAGGCTGAAGGCGTGTCATGTAAACTTTTCGAAACTTTCGCTTTCTTTTCGTGTCACTTTCTCGAAGCAGCTTCCTTAGACTTCTTTATTCCCTGTCCTTTTATTTCACCTTCGTTTTCTCCAAAAAGACTTATTTTTTTCTCTAACACACTATCTGCTATTCCACATTTATGTGTGTGTTTACTGGATTTTCTGTGGTCCCCAGGAGACTGTAATACACACTCATACGCTTCCTTGATCTGGGTCACTGTCGCCTCTCCCCTCCACAAATCACTGCATGTGCTTAGTAGGTCATTACTAACTAAGTAAATCAAATCTGAGGCAGATCAACTTCTCTACACATATCTAAAACCAGTCCCTGGGGTGTGGTGGGGGTAGACAAGTTGTTTTCTTAGTTACGTTACAGACAACTCCTTTGAAGATTATAATCCCCATTTTACAAATGAGAAAGCTGAGGTTTAAGGAAGTGAAGGAACGTTGACAAGGTCAGAAAAACTGAATGATGGAGCTGGGGTTTAAATCCAGTTCCAAAGCGTGTGGGATCAACCACTATCGAGAAAGCGAGCGAGCAAACTCCACCCACAAACAATAAAACGTAGCTTCTCAAGAGGATTCTGAGAGACAATAAACGACTCAATCTCCAAACTTTCTGAACGTAGTGACTCTTACCATGTGTCTTGGTCACTGTTTTTGTCGCTGCAACAAAATACCTGACATCCGCAAACTGAAAGAAGAGAGGTTCATTTTGTCGCACATCTTGTAGAGGTTTCAGGCCATGGTCAGCTGGCTCGGAGCATCAGACGGGTAAGCAGAGGAGGGCTGCTCAGGTCGATACCCAGGAAGCAGAGCAGGCGGAGGGAGGAGCTTTGGAGGGAGAAAGACAGAGACCCTCCTAGGCCCCGCCCCAAGCCCCGCCTCTTCCAACCAGGCCCCGCCTCCTAACAGCAGGTTAGTTCTAAAATCTCCAGGAGCATATCACCTTCCGAATGTCCTACCTCTGAGTGCACCACGCTTTAGGACATTTTATATCTAAACCATACCACCACGAGTCTACACACTTGCTAAATTACAGGCATTGTGAATAATGCTAAAGCACTTTTTAAAAAATTAATTTCATTGGTACTGAGTTTCTCTACTAACAACTGATTACATCCTCTTTTGCAAAACAAAGTCAAACTGTATGTTACTCAGGCTACTCAGGCTGCACACTGAATATTAGAAATCTAGAGAGCCATTAAGCCATTACCTAGTGCCAATTGCATGCTACAGTATATTTTTCTGGTATTTTAAACTGTCTAGCATCTAATGACTCAGAAAGCATTTCTCTTATTTAATCCCTCTCTGGATTGTTTTTCTCACTGAGAAGCTACTAATAACCTCCCCTGTCAGGGAAGCGAGTCTCTTCAGATACCTGTCAAATGATTTTATGTGGTTAATCTAAAGCAAAGGTTAACAAAAAAAAAAAAGCAGAATCATTCTGGAAAGCAAGCAAGAAAAAGCCCTCAGCTGGCAAGATTCTAATTGTTATTAGCACACCCGGCGCTGGCAGGAACATAAAAAGAAGCCACACAAATCAGACCCCAGCATCTAAAATCAAATGCACATCAACTGAAAGCCTAGACTTTGATTAACCTGCTTCATTATTCAACCTTCTTACACATTTAATAAAGCTCTGTATCAGGGCCTGGAGAGTATTTGCACACAAAATATTATTTGACAAATAAACAAAGCCCTTCTCAAAGCCCCAGCCTTACCCGGCTAACTCTGAGGGTCCTAGAAGTCAGTCCTGTTGACTTCCAACTCTTCTAAGTGTGCTTCTCTCTGGATTGGCGTTTAGCACGTTGGGATTGCTAATTTCCTGGAGGGCGGGGTCGGCTTGCTTTACCAGCCGGAGGAGGGCTGACCAACGCTGGCTTTGGGGTGATCAAGTGTCGTTTTTCCCCCAACATCTGCACAGATAGAAATATCTTCGCAGGAGAAAAATGATCTTTTTGGCCTTTCCAGTTTTAAAAAACAAAAATGTGAATGTGGGTGAGAGCGTGAGATGGGGCAGGAAGAAACACTGAGGGGAAAGGAGAAACAGAGTGGAGGGTGAGAGCGAGGGAGAGGGAAAGGGGGAACAGAAAGAGAGAGGATCCCTTTGGGCAGGCGATAAGGCTTTGCGTTTTATCTGAAAAAAAAATGGATTGCTTTGGGGTCACTAATATCCTTGGCTCAGAAGATTGTTCTAGAGTAAGTGAAAATGTGGACGAAGCCACTGTCCATTCTTCAGACACAATTGTTTTTAGGAAGAGAGGTGAGGCAAAAATTCCAGAGGCCATTGTGGTGTCCAAAGAAATACTGACACCTACTGGTGGGTCTGGGAGTCACAGGACTTTCCGGAGGGCCGCGTTTGGTTCCAGGGACTTGGAAGGATTGAAAGCAGAAGGGTTTTAATATAGGAATGCGGTTATTCCCTTTAGAGAATAAAAACATTCGAGGGCCATTTGCTTCTTGCCTTCGCAGCTGTGATTTAGGAGAGTGCTCCTCAAACTTTATTTGTGCACAATCACCAGGTACTGTACCGTGGAGGTTCTGATTCAGCCAGTCAGGGGTGGGGCCGAGGTGCCTCAGTCCTGCAAGCCTGAGCAGCCGGAATCTATGAGGTCCAGCTCCCTCTAGTGGTGGGGACCAGCGAGCTAGCCCCCTATCGATGGTCCCTTGGGAGGTATTGTTAAATGTAATTTATTTTTTGATACTGGGGGTTGAACCCAGGGGCACTCTACCCCTGAACTACATCCCTAACCCTTTTTATTTTTATTATTTTGTTGTCTTAAAAAATTTGTTATTTTTGTACATAACGTTGACATTCCTTGTGGGAAGTAGATACATGTACATAATACGTTAATTCCTATTTTCATTCTTTCCCTTTCTTCTCTACCCCTCCGTCCATCTCCTGAGTCTCTTGCCTTTTTTGGTATATGTTTACAGTACATAACGTTTACATTCTTTGTGTGGCACAAGTTCTTGCTAAGTTGCCCAAGCTGGCCTCAACCTTGAGATCACCCTGTTTTTGCCTCCCAGTGAGCAGGATCACAAGCATGTACCGTGGTGCCAACCTTGAGAGGAAATTTTTATAGTGAAGTTAAATGCCCCTGAAAACTTCAGTCCTTCCAGCGCAAGGATGAAGCATGTGGGGGAAAGCCACAGGGAGCATGAGTCCTCTGGGTTCAGGAAACCTGAAATCTTGGCTCTCGTCCCTTTCCAAGTTACGGGTTCTGTTTACCACGAGAGAGGACATGTTTGGGTACTGAGTTAGACCTGTGCCATAAGAGTTTTGTGAACTAAACTCAAAAGTGAATCTGTCCTGTCTCAACCTTAGGCTTTCGGCAGAGGCCAGCAATGGAGAGCAATTAAAATCGTGGGATTTGGAGTCTGAGACCAGCTTGCATCTTGATTTTTCCACCTTGCTGTCTGTAAGATGTTCTTCTTTAACATTTCTAGGCTTTCAATTTCTCAGAGCATATTGTGAAAGTTAAAGGAAATTATACCAATAAGATGTCAGCATATACACTGCTGAGTGAATGATAGTATCGTGGTTTTCAGAGAACATAGCACAGCTGTCAGTTACCTTATTTTTCAGTATAGCATACAGCTTTGGGGAAGGGTGTGGCGAGAGGGTACAGCATTGAGGGGAACAGTCCACAGCTCAGGTCCACCACTAGCTGCACGGATGGGAACAAAGTTATATAATATCTCTAGGCTTCAGATCCGTCTGCACACCAGGGAAATTAAATCTGCATGGGTAGTGTGAGGATTAGAATAGTGTCAGGATCCCAGTACATCATCAGCCTGTAGAATTAGTAGTTATTAATATCAGTGGGACATTAATATGAACACCACGTTTTTTGATTCAGGAAACTTGGGTCCTGGAGTACCTCATTCTCCTGACTCTCCCTAGATACCTGGGTTTTTTTTGGGGGGGGGGCGTGCAGTAAACCAATAATAGCCTAATGTAGCAATCTACAAAATGGAAACACGAATTATAGTCCCAGTGGTTGGTCCCAGGATAACTGTGAGTCAAGTTATCAAGTATTATAAATAGTTAAAGAGAACCTTAGGGTATTTTTGAACACATGGTTTATTAAGGTATATAAATGTTTTCTTCATGTACAACCACAGTTATTTTTTAAAACAATAGCATAAGGTAGGTAGGATGAATATATTTACAGTGTTTTTAAAAAAAGGTAAAGAAACAGAAGTTCAAAGAGATTAATCAATGTTTTTAAAACCATAGAGATGGCAAATAACAAACTGAGATTTCATTCCTGCAGAACTTAGGACAGAGATAAGGCAGAAACCCTGTTTTCATCTCTAAAGTTGCAAAGACTTGACATAGATTGCAGCCAAGACTCCTTTTCCTTTTAGCTGGAGGTGGTCATTGCCAGAGAGAGAGAGAGATAAGATCTGATGTAAGAATACGTTATATTTTCCTCCTTAAGTAAGCTTTGCCATGAAAGTTGGGAATACATGCCATCCCAGGAATTGCCCAATTCCCAGGCTAACCTTGCATTGGTTCCCCAGTCTCCCTTGAAGTAAACCAACCTCTCATAGCATGGAAGTCTTTCCACAGAAGTTTAAGCAGCTAGATCTTTCCTTTCTCCACTAGAAAACAGCCAGGGAAGGAGACTCTCTTTCACCTTCAAATCTTCAGTGCGTGCGAGGAAAGGAGAGAGGTGGTGAGAGATTCCTGTTCACGGCCCCACGACTGGTGGCGTCATCACAGTGCGACCTCTTGTATGGTCCCTGCTCTCTGCCTTCCTTGTGCTTCTGGGTTGTTTGGCAAGCCTGGCCCTCCAACTCCCGTAGCATTCCAGCAAAATCCCTGTATATTCAAAACAGTCAGCTTTGGATTCTGTGACTTGCCAATAAAACCCTGACTAGCAGATTAGCAGCCTCTTTTGCATTTTCTCCTCGCTAAGATACTGCCAATACCCTTGTTCATTATTGTGTAAGGTACGTGAGGCCCTAAGAAAGGCAGGGGAAGGAATTAAAAAGTAGTTATCCTCCTTTTAAAATTTTTTAATTTGAATGTAATTTTATTCTCTGTGAGTCAAGCAATAATCTCTCTTTCTAAAAAGGTACCGGCACAGGATGAAAGGATGTTCGACAAATTTATGTGTGTGACTGGTGCCTTGCATTGGTGCAAGCACAGCTGAAAACTGCTGTGTGCTTTGTAAATTTAGAACCGCATTCCCTAAATGTCAAGTGTTTATTACCTGGAGAAAAGAAAGGGAAAACAGCTCAACATTTAAAAAATGTTCTGCAACTTCCTTGATGAGACATTTTAAGGATCATTAGTTGTCTAAATAGAAATTGTATTTTAGGGAGGGGAGGAACATGAAAGATTGTTCTCTAGTTTAAGGTTACATCTTTTACCTTGTGAGAAGTCAAGCTGTAAACTCAAGCAGGCATTTGACACTCAGGTTATTCTAACTCTTTCTTTGCTCTCCTGCTTGAAGCCTCCTTCTCTTCTGAAAAAGACAAACACATTGAAAAGTGCTAAGTACAGAACCAGCTCAAATGAAGGTTTAACAGCTGTTGGTTCACTCTGCCCTTTTTTTCCTTTGTAGGCAGAGTAAACTCCATGACTGTGATCTGAAGGCTAAAAATAATCCACCTCTGGATTTCATGGACTTGCTGCATCTTACACCATGGCTCACAAAAATGTATCGTGTAAAGAGAGCGGTCATCTTGGGAAAAAACTCTGCTCATTAATTTCAGAAAGGAAAATAATAGTAGTTTCTATACCATACATACATTCGCATATGAGGACATACATATGTTTTCTATCCTTTCTGCTTTAAATTCAAACTCACCGTAGAGAATATAAATATCCAACCATCTAGGGATAAACCTTAGAGATGTCAGGCCTCATGGAAATTCGCTTTGGTTTTTGCATGCTTGTGCATGTTATGAATTGTTCAAGAAACCCTCTCCCCAGCTGGCTCCTTCATTTTGCCCTCTGGGGCCTGGGGTATAGCCAGGCTCAGAGCTGATTTTTCATAGGATTTAATGTCAAGACATCAAGTCTCTGAGATGTGATTTCATAAGTTAAAAACACCAAGGAGAGTCATCTCTCATGGATGCATGCTTACTAATAAGAACACTCATAGAGAGGTAAACAAACTCGTTTTGGAAGAAGAGAGTGGTCTGAATTGATTTCTCTTGACATGGCTTGTGTAGACAGCAGAGCTCTATAGACTGCAGAGTTATCTTCTACTGTGTTAATCTCGACAGATTTTCTTAAATTTGTGCTTGCCCCAAGAAGCTGGGAAATCCTTAATTTAGAGCCCCTTTTATGAGCCAGTCAAGCACAAAAGCCTACAGCCTGAGAATCAAGGATAGAGGGCTTCCTACACTCCTAGAGAGGAAATGCCTCATCTCTGCATTGGGAGAAAAGCAGACCAAAGCAGGAGAATGGAAATCTAATGGTGGAGTGGGGAAAAGGACCTTGGTCTCCAGAGTACAACATGGTACTGGGGGCTTCGTTAGTTTAGCACCTGGCTTGCTCATGTACTAGTTCCAAAGAAAAATAGCTGATCCATTACATTTATATGCTAAATTAATCTCTAAAATGCCTCGTTGCACCTCCTTAGAACAGCGTTTCTGGAACACAGAGTCTTCTGGGAAGTCTGTAGTATGAAGAGTTTGAGTTCTTGATGTACATCAAAATATGAAATGGAACCCTCTTGTGTGATACACCAGTGCTCCTTTACAGGCCATGATTCTATGCAGTTCAAGCTTCAGTCCAGCATCTAGGATGATTGTCATAGGTTACTGTTGCTGGCTCCTCACAGTAGACATCTTAAATAGCCGTCACGTGGAATGAGATGACTCTAAAAGCCTCAAGGCCAGAAATCTACGCTTGGTCCTGCTCTGCCGCTCATCAGCTGAGGGATTTCCATGGAAGTCATTGCACCTCTCCACGCTGTGGCTTCTCCTTTTGAAATTTGAAAAGGGAATCTAGTTGGGTTGTAAGGGTGATGATATATATAAGATCACCATAAAAGTTACAAAGTTCTGCCCCTTTATCAATGTCTCATTATTACTGATGACTAACGAATGAGAAAGAATAGACTGACTTGTCCCTGGAAAAGAAAAAATGCAAGGAAAGTAATAATAGCTGTTTCAGTAATCAAGGATGGTGAGATTTGCCAGCACAGCAAGCTTTTATGCCCCATTAGGATCTACATGTGATTTACAAAGAGGGCCAAAAAATCAGATAGGAACCATTGAGCTGAGGTATTGTGCATACAGGGAGAGCAGTTACGTCCGATCAAATGCACACAACAGACCTGAGCCACATTTCCTTCTAGAATGTGTGGCCACACTATTCACTGCATAATCAAAACGAATTTTGTATCAAAACACTATCATTAAGGGACAGTGATGCAGCTCAGTGGTAGAGCACTTCCTCAGCACTGAAAAAGGTAAAGCAAAGCAAAGCAAAAAGCAAAACCTCACTACTAACATAAAAAATTACCAAACACAGTTTATTCTAATGATAGAGTATGTGTATGAAATGAATAAAGAAGGGTGAATATGAATTATTTTTCTTAGTTCAAGAATAAGTTTCATTTTAACCTCAGAAATAAAACCATGTTACCCTAATATAATCTACAGTTAGCGCATCAAGAACTCTATAATTTACTATTTTGTGAAATCATGAAAGCAGCTTTATAAGAGATAACATTGTCAGGTGATTCAGTCCAAATTACCAATTACTCAGAAAGAAATTGGTTTAGTCAAAATAACTACTTCATGCTTTCCCCTCAAACCTTCTAATTGCTTACTAACCTTGAACTCCATCTTCATGTAACGATTTTTATAAATTTGAAGCTTATATAAAATAGCTTCAAAGTTCAACAAAGTTTATGACTCTTCATTAAGCTCAGCATCTCAGTGGGATTTAGTTCCACTTTAATTTTTGATAATCCAAAAGAGCTGAGTTAATCGAACAGGGCAACTCAAAGTAAAACAATAATGTGGACTTCTCTTGTTTCAAAATGGAATCATTTTACTTTTTAATGAAAGGAAATGAGAAGTTTTATTTGTTCTTTAAATTTTTTCCTGTGGTTCCTAATGTTAAAGGAATACCAGTTTGGGTTTTGTTCTTTCCTTAGATCTCACCCATTTATTATTATATTTTTTGGGGGGGGGGTTAATTTTATTTTAAAGACAAAAGAATGGAGACGTATGAACCAGAAAAGCCATAAACAATACAGAAAATACAAAGTTATACAGAATGTAGTAGGGAATTAGAACTGGATGTTGTATTACATAGTTATCTTCACATTAGTTAACACAAAAACATTAAAGGAAATACCAAATTATAGATAAGATAGTAGGGAATTTGCACTGGATGCTGTATAATATAAAGTTATCTTCATTTCT
>PVLD010008747.1:0-81783 GCA_004027595.1 Dinomys branickii
CTAACACATACAGATATACACTATTAATCTAATATCCTGTCATCGATTATTGCTTAGCATTAAGTGATATAATACAATAGTAGAACCATGTTAGCTCTCCTGCACATATGTATATTCATATATATTCCTCTATACATACATACATACATTTTTGTCTTTTTCTTTTCAGAATCACAATTTTCGAGCAATAATCAGACCCTTAGTCCAAGTGGGAACAAGACGTCATGTGAGAATAAAGAAAAACTGTCCAAGGATACCTGCTGTGTAAATTTAAAATATACAATGATGATGGTTTACTATAATAACTTCACTTGACAGTATTTTCCCACTACACTCTCAAAGTGTAAAGGCATAATAAATGGAAATGATTTGTTCTCTGAGTGTTATGGTTGATAAATTGTGTCAACTTGGGGAGTCTAGAGGTTGGGCTAAGTGACTCAGCAGGAAGTCAGGGTGCTTACTTTGTATAAAGTAAGCCTGTGGGAGAGGAGGGCATGGAAATTGTGTGAGAGGTACGCACCCCCTGGGTAAGGGTAGCCTGTTTACAATGTAAAGGAGAAAAGGAGGCTGCTTGCAGCCATTCCTCCCTTTTGCTTCTGTGGTTTTTGCTGTGTTCTGCCCCCATGAACATTTGCCCTCTGCCATGTGCCAATCTTTCTCGGAGCCAGCCAAGTATGGACTGAAATCTCCACAAACTGTAAGCTAAAGAAACCTTTCCTTCCTTCATTTTGGGCACTGGGTATTTTGTCTCAGCAGCAAGAGAAAAGTAACCAAGAGAGAATTTGGTACCAGTGGAGTGGGGTCATTGCTGTTACTATACCTGACCATGTAGTTCAAGAACCTTTGGAAATGGCTTGTGGGAACAGTTTGGAAAGATTTGGAGACGTCCTCTGAAAGAGATGCACTCAAACGCCTTCGGCTGTTCTGGGATATTCTGGTCAGAGTTCAGAAGACCAGAACCTTATAGAAATCCTGCTGGTAAAGACCGGGTTTGGAAGGTTTCTGTTAGAAAGAAGGACTGCATTGGTTGTTGGACTCCAGAGGATGTATGTTATGGCTTGACAAAAAGTTTGTCTACATTTTTCTCATGTCCAGAGACTTTACCTAAGACTGAGATTAAGGGTGGCAGCAAACTGATTAATCTGGCAAAAGAAATTTCAAGGCAATTGAATGTTGGGGCAGTGGCATGGCTATTGTTGGCAGCTTTTAGCCAGATTTATATCGACAATCAAGAGCAAAGAGCCCAGCAGGATGATTTAAAATGTTGTGAGTCTGGCCTGAAAGGAAACTCCAGGAAAGCTGTGGACTACAAAGATAAGGCTGAGGAGATCTCTATTGCTGAGAAGGAACAAGAAAATAGAAAGGATGGTGTGAGGGTATCACAAGAAGCAGCAAAACTCCACCCTTTGTAGCCTCAAAACTGTAAAGGTGAGAGACCTTGCCTTGAGAAGGAAACCAAAGAGCACCATGTTCCAGAATGGTGGCAACATAGAGAATTTGCTCCTCAGAATTGGATTCAGAGCGCCCAGCAATCCAGGCACACGATCCCTATGGCCAAGAGAGAGAAAAGTTTTGCTACTGCTCCAGGTGGCAGCAGACCTTGGCATCATTCACGTGGCCCTGGCTTTAGGTGCATGGAGAATGCAAGAGTTCTGAGGTTGAAGAGGCTTCCACCCAGATTTCAGAAGGCCTGGGAGGCCAGGCAGCATGCCCCTGAGAGGGCAGTGTATGAAGCTGTGAGTGTGAAGCAAAAGGTGCCCTGGAGGCCTCAGAAGTTGAGAAAAGACAGGACCATGGATCATCTGAGGAAAGCGGCAAGGGGCAAACAAAGCAGGCCTAACAGAGAAGCTGTGGAGACCGTAACCACCAGAAGTGCCATAGGGGTGGACTCATGCAAGCTCTTTGGAGCACATAATATGCCACAAGTTGCTTCAGATGCTGGATGTGGAATTATAGGACATAATGTCATAATGTTATCCCTGTTGGATTTTGGACTTCCTTTGGTCACAATGCTCTGTATACCCCTGTTGGTGCCTTTTGGAATGGTAATGTTTATTTTGGGCCATTGAATGTTGGAAGTGTTTAACTTTTCATTGGTATGGGGGCTTATAACTAAAGAGTTTGCCTTACATCTCGGAGGAGACTTGGGACTCGGACTTCTCAGCAGTGCTAGAACTGTTAGGACTTTGGCAGCTCTTGCAGATGGACTAAATGCTTTTTGCATAAAGGGATGAACATGAGTCTTGGTTTAAAGAAATGTGCCTGGTTTCCAAGTTGACAAAGAATGCATTGTTATAGCTGATACATTGTGTCAACTTGAGGAGTCTAGAGGTCGGGCTGAGTGATTCAGCAGGAAGCCAGAGTGCTTACCTTTTATATATCCTGAGCCTGTGGAAGAGGAGCGCATGGAGATTGTGTGACAGGTACACACCCCTGGGGTGGGGTAGCCTTTTTATAACGTAAGGGAGAAAAAGAGGCTGCTTGCAGCCATTCCTTCCTTTTGCTCCTGTGGTTTTTGCTGTGTTCTGCCTCCATAAACATTTGCCCTCTGCCATGTGCCACTCTGCCTCTGAGCCAGCCAAGTATGGAATGAAACCTCCACAACTGTAAGCTAAAGAAACCGTTCCTTCCTTCATTTTGGGCTTTGGGTATTTTGTCTCAGCAATGAGAGAAAATTAACCAAGACACTGAGGTAATGAATAACTAAACGTGATATGCCAATATATGTATTTAATAATCAGCTAAAATTTAATTTCCAAACTTTCAAAGAGAAAATAAAAGTAAAGATAAAATAACAGCCAAGATGAACAATGTTCTCTTCTTTGGAATGGTTGCTAAACTCTGCTTTCAAAGCGGTGAGAATATAGACTAATTCTAGACACAATGATCTTAGTCTTCAGAAATCCATCTTATTTCATTTGTTAACCTAATTTTTACCATAAGAGCCTGAGAAAAGCATTCCGAAACAGTAGGGAATGAGAGAGTAAAAAAGAATGTGGCCACAATTTAATGTAATATGGTGCACCAGGAACTGTTCTACCTCAGATCATTTACTGCGTTTAATTTTCACAATCTTCATCTGAATTAGATAGTATTAATTTCTCTGTATGTGTACAAAATCCAGGTCTCAAAGATGGTAATGAGTAAATGTCATATCTTTTGTAAATAGTTGAGCAAGGACTTGAGACCAGAGGCATATGTCCCCAAATCTTCCACCTTTAGCCACAACACATGCTGATTCTAGACCTGTTCAGTAAATTTGGTTCAGATTGCTCCAATGAGCCATAAGAAATGAAACTTTCAGAAAGACAGTTTCCTGTCTCCAAGGCACTAAGGTACAGGTATAATGGAGTGGTTTAAAACAACAATTCTTCCGGAGTTCCATTTAAATATCCTGCAAAAATTAGTTTCTTCCCCTTTATTTCCACTCATCATTTTTCTTCACTAAGAAGATTTAGTATTCTTGTAGAAGAAAGAAAATCAAATTACTTCAATAGACAAGATTGATGGGACCTTGGAAAAAAATAATGATGGAAATTCTCAGCTGCTCTCCAAGGTGATTAAATCCTAATTGAGAGAAGGGCCTTGTGTGGAACCCGCGGGCTGCGGCAGGATGCTTCTGTAGGCTCCAAAGGAGATATGCTTGGATCTATTGCATTCTGCAATTGCTTTAGGCAGTTCCATATCGAGTGGTTACAATTCAGTAATAGGAAGGGCTGACATTATAATGATTTCTACTTTCCCTAATTATTCTGTGATACTTGTTGGCGTGCATAACAATGGTTCTGAAGTCCCGTTCAAGAGG
Organism: Dinomys branickii; assembly: GCA_004027595.1. Lineage (NCBI taxonomy): Eukaryota > Metazoa > Chordata > Mammalia > Rodentia > Dinomyidae > Dinomys > Dinomys branickii. The sequence goes on from PVLD010008747.1 coordinate 3,806, forward strand.
GTGTAGAAGGCCTCTCATTTAGGTGGACAAAGTTCGGTGCTAGGAAGGATGATCCTCTGTTCCTTTCCTGAAGCATAGTGTACATCAACATGAGCCAAATGCTTCAGACAGATAGCAATCCTTCTCAGTCAAAAGTGACTTAGGATGGACAAATGGCAAAATTTTATAGTATTTCAGCAGTAACTGAAAAGTTAGACTTTCTCCAGACATACATCTTAGGAGAGATCATATGTTTACAAGGAAGAAACTTTCCTATCTCTCCTACCTCCCAGATTAGGCACATAAAGTTCAAAAGTGTTCTACTTGGCCAAAAATGGAACATAAGGGGCAAAGCTGGGGGTTTTGTCAGCTCTTCAGATTGTTCTTCATCGATTTTTAAGGCAGCGTCTTCTTGCTGAGTGCCAAGCTCATTTAGCAATGCTTTCACGCAATGGGTAATGAAAAGGTGCTGTGCCCATAACTCATTTAGCGGACTTTTCACATGCCTGCCATATGCCAGTGGTTAATAAAGCAGTGCTGTTCCTGTCCTGTGGGAGCTTGCAATGGAAGATTGGAGGAAAATACTGATGAAAATTTGTAAGTAGAAGTCAGGAGGTTGATTTAAGTCTTACACATAGTAGCAGAAATTGAGAGATAACTATATCGGTATTTTCTATCGGTGCGGCTTGAGTTGGAAGAAGAAAAGGAAAGAGAAAAGTTGGTGGGAAAACTAAGTCTCCTCTTTCCTTAGCCTTGATCACTGGTTTCAGTGATAAGCATATCCTTGTAGCTGCTTCTTGTTGGAAACCATGCATTTTCAACTATGCTCTGCTGTGATGCTTTTATGAAGGCCTATCGAGGCTCTGTTTTAGATTTATTGGTCTAAATGGCAAGTGTCAGACATTTGGTATTCTATTTATGGTAGAACTATGTTACAGACCTTAACCTACAACTATTCCTCTACTTTGATAGTCAATAGTAACAACGATTCACCATGTATTTCAAAATAACAAAAAGAATTCCATACAGTAACACTTTGGTTCACAAACACTTCTGTTTGCAGACAATTCGGTTCATAAACAAGTGTTCACCAAAACTTGGCCTCCATCTGCAAACACCACATCTGGTGACAAACATGACCATAGCCATCTTCCCCACAAGAATATAAATGCAGCTATCATCCCCCAAATTGTAAAAAGAAATTAAGTTCGTAAACTGAGGTCCCACTGTATTCTGCTCCCCCTGTACACTATGACAAACATTCTGATTAGGAGCATGGCCCTTACACTGAGACCAGAGCCTGTTTCAGTCACTGATTCCCATTCTTCTGAGACAGACTAATGCTCCAAACAAAATACAAGCTCACCCTAGTTAGTAACTGAAACTGACGGACAATTCGGGTTTACTTGAGGGTTCTGGCTAGATAGTTGTCTTGGTTACTTTTCTCTCATTGCTGAGACAAAATATCTAACACTCAAAATGAAGGAAGGAAAGGTTTATTTAGCTCACAGCTTGCGGAGATTCAGTCCATGCTTGGGTGGCTCAGAGGCAGAGTGGCACATGGCAGAGGGCAACAGTTCATGGCAGCAGAACACAGCAAAAACAACAAGAGCAAAAGGGAGGAATGATGGGCAAGCAGCCCCTTTCCCTCCCTTACATTGTAAACAGCCTACCCCCACCCAGGGGGTGAGTAGCACTCCCATAACCTCCATGCCCTGCTCTTCCACAGGCTCAGGATGTATACAAAGTGTGCGCCCTGGCTTCCTGCTGAGTCACTCAGCCAAACCTGTAAACTCCCCAAGTTGACACAGTGTATTAACCATAACACTAGAGTGCAGGTGACTAATTCTAATCCTACTTAAACTCTACACATCCCCAAAAAGCAATGATCCTTGTAGGAGAGGCTCACAATCCAAATAATACTTATTTGTTACACTGCAGGGAAAAATTCTTCTGAATATGAGTGAGACAGAGATCTGAAGCACATCCATAGCCACACTCATACACATTTTGACACCAGTGGAGGAAAGAGAAGGGGAAACAAGGCTACTATTTAACCCATCTGGAAATCCAAAGTTTACTACAAAAGAAAATTACCTACTTTGAAATTACCAGGTCACAGACACGCAATTTCGTGTTATGTGGAAGCTTATTTTATGTGCGTGGGTAGGCAAAGTTAGAGAGGACGGGCCTTGAGGTTAGCGGGGTGTGGTTGAGTCCATAAGGGCTGCATTTTCCATCCACTACAACAAACCACTTCTTTACATGTAACGTTCTTTGGCTTTAGAGTGTGCGCATGAGTTTCTTTTGTATTTTCTTCAACTAAGTATGTCTTATCTTAAAGATGAAGCTTCTTTTACACTAAAAATATATAAAACAAATGATTTGGGAGCCAGGTTAAACTCTAGATTTTTTTTTCTAATAAGTACAATATTTGTTAAAAAGAACTTTCTTGCTTAGGATACAGTTCATGTTACAAATAAGATAAAGTGTGTATTCATTTTTTAATATATACTTATCAACTCTGTATTTGCCAAAAATTATGTGAGGTATGAAATTTTGAAGGACAAAGTCTGTTCCTTGGGAGACTGAGTGTGATGGTTTGTGTCTGAGTGTCCCCCAAAGCCTCATGCAGTCATGGGGCAGCTTCTACAATTTATGATTGACTCATGGTCCAGTGCTGGGATTATGGATGTGAGAGCTACACCCTCCCTGGGACGGATAGTTTGCATACAATGTAAGGGAGAGAAGGAGGCTGTTTACCACAGCTCCTCCCTTCTGCTCTTGCTGTTTGGCAGTCTTCCCCTCTGCTATGTGCCACGCTGTCTTGGAGCCAGCCAAGTGTAGACTGAAACCTCCACACGACTGTAAGCTAAATAAGCCTTTCCTTCCTTAATTTTGGGTGTCAGCTATTTTGTCTCAGCAATGAAAGGAAAGCAACCAAGACACTGAGCCAGCAGGATTTTAATTTCAAGTCAGGCATGGGCAACTAAGCAATGCAGTGAGACAGTGTTTCAAAATTTTTAAAAAGATGCTGGGGACATAACTGAGGACTTAGGCCCTGGATTCGATCCCTAGTACCACAGGAAAAAAGTCATTTTTCCAGTTGCATACTAGCTGTATCTATGATCTACTTTTCTTCTAGATACCAGCAGTGCTGCAAAGTCAGCTCTGCTAATTCTACCCACCTAGCCTGGTTTGCAGAGAGGCAAATTAAGCAAATGTAATAAGTTACAACTGTAGCCATCACACCATTGGGTCTTAGAGTTAAAAATTCATGCACTCCTACATGTGTTTCTATTCAAGATTCTGACTGGCTTGATGGAATGGGAGTATAAGAATTTAAGTTTACCTCGGTGTCAGAGGAACTTCAAGAAGAGTTGTATCTGAGGTAGGATGAGTGACAAATCTGAGTGAAACATCTTGAATAGAGGATAGAAGAGTTGCCAGAGTGAGAGAGGAGGTGACCTTGTATTGTAAAAAACCCACACTTGTTAAGTGCTGCTGGAATGCCAGGCTGGAATGGGAGAGGAATAGAAATCTGACTGTGCTTAGAATGTTACTGAGTATACACTTTATCTTCAGGGTGAATGAATGGGAACTAATGAATAATTTTAAGTAAATATGTAACATCGTCTCATTTGCATATGCAAGAGACTATTTTGGTGGCATATGTGGAAAATCAATTTGACAGCAATAAGAATATTGTGATCGTCTTGCTAAGCATTCCTGACATGCTTTATGCAAAGTCTTCTCTGTGCTTGGTTCTATATATCATAGTATGATGAGAAAACAGTGGCTGAACTGATTACTTGAAATGAAAAATGGCAACATTAAATTAAAACAAAATAAATTATTCAAATTTAGATACAATTAAGTTATTTATGCTAATAAGTTTCTTTCTTATATATGAACTGCTTTTTACGAAATGACTATTTTATAAACTAGTGAGCTATCTTTCCACGGAGCAGAGGAAGTTGAGACTTGGAAAATAGCCAGTAATAAATAAAGCCAGGAGTTCAACTCTAGCCTAGCGAGTGCAACTGACATCAAGTTTCTTCTGATCCCTGCACTCCACTGTCTCAGGCCTGCAGTTCACCTGCTACTGGTTAAACACTACCTCAACAACCAGGCATGTTTTTTCAAGAAACAAGACAGCTTTTAGAATGGACTTCATTGGCTTAGCTGATGGATTTCATGAATTGCAGTGACACAATTTAATAAAATGAAAAAAATCACATAATTTTATACTGATTGTTCAGGCAATAATTGGCTACTTTGCATTTAATTTTAATTTTGAGGTAAGGACAATGAACCCCACAGACATTATAGAAATAAGGTTTTTGATCAGCATATCCTGGGTTACATGAATTTGGTAAAACACCACCAAAATGAAACCTACATTGAAAACTGAGAAGAAACATCCACACATACACGTACACCCCCTTGTGATTTCATGCTGAAGTCTAGAAAATGCTTTGAAATTGAATGTTCTTCACTTTCATATCGCTGCCCTAGAGACCAAAAACTGAATGATGAGATGACAGCATGTACCTTGTTCTTCAGCATATTATTCTTTTGTTTTAAAAATGAGGCAATTTGTTGGAAACTTTCTTTTAAAAGTAGGCACTGTGAGTTCTTCAGCTACATTTCTTCTCATTCCTATTTGCAGTGAGATCTTATCAGTTAGGAAAATGATAAGTGGACTTACATTGAGTTCAACAAGAATTCACACCAGACTACTGGATTTTATCTGTGTCTTATAAATTATTTTGGGCATCTTACAATACTTTTAACCCTCAGAAGAATGTCAATTACTTTTATTTTGCACAAGAAAGTTGTACAGGTAAAAGAAGTGCTTCTCTTTCAGAAGATAATAGGAAGAACTCTGCTTTATGATCTATAGAGAGATGACATCTGGGTGCCACAGGAAGATTCATCTAGCACTATATTAGAGATTCATGGCCTTTTACTCTTATAAAGGAAAAAGTTGGCCAAGAAACACAGGCATGAATTTCATGCTCAAGGTACCAATAAGTGTTTCTTCAGTATTCACAGAGGAATTGTGCAAACAACAAAGATGCCTGGGTGCCTATTACCTACAATTATGAATAATAACATTATTCAATGTTAGGGAGGGCAGATATTTTATGAAGGAATAAAATATTTTCTCTCAGACAACTAACTTTCCAAGTCAGAGATGAACAGCATGCTTTTGCCCACCTTTTGGTCACTTGGCAGTTGCGGTTTGTCAAAGACATTCTTCCCACCTGCGCGCCAACTAAGCCAGCACAGCCATGTGAGACCACTAATTCTTCTTGGGTTCCAATGAACCCATAAATTGGCTTATAAACAAATCTGTTAGCTGACCCTGGTGAATGCACTAAAGATGAGAGGAAACAGGAGGCAAATATTTGAGCAGCAGGTCTGAGGAACACAGGGTCTGGCTGAGTCTGAATAAAGATAAGAGAACATAGTCCAGATAATTTCAAACTTAGGCAGTTAAAATAAAAATAGAGGCAAAAAAAAAAAAAAAAACCTGGCTTAATTTGTTACTTACTTTTACCTGATTAATAGTCACAGCAAAATAGAAATTGATAAGCTTTCCCTGGTATTTAGATAAAAACATCAACATCTAGTCTTTAACTCGGTTTGCTAAATGTTTCATGGCGCATCCGCACGGCAATGCTCTGTTCAGCAGCTCTGCACCGGCCACGGAAACGCGGCATCTTTCTTATCTGTTCCTTCAGCTAATGATCTCTGAGCTCCATTTTGTGCAAGCACCTTTTTAGGTGCTGGAGATCAGGCAGTGAGAAATAAAAGTCCCTGATTGGGCTGCGCTGAAGTTTTTTACAAAACAAACACACATCACCTTTTAGATGATGATGATAAATGGTTTTCAAAAAAGCAAAGTAAGAGTAATGAGTGGAATTTCCACTTTATACAGACGTTAAGAGATCGTCTTCAGAAAGCGACTGATGAGCGTGGAGTACTAAGGGAGAGCTGCGTAGTGCCGTCTACGGGAGGGAGCGTGGACTGGGGCGGCGGAAGCCCGACCGCCGAGGTGGGGGCCGCCCTCGAGACACTAGCAGGATCCAGCGTGGGATGATGAGATCAAGAGGGCCGGGTCAGGCGAGAGCTTTTTAATCACTTTAGCAACTCGGGCTTCACTGTAACGACCTGGGAAGACAGTGGAGGATTTTGAGACAAGAACAGATGGGATCTCCTGGATGTTTTAAACGAGACAGTAGAGGCTGTGTGAAAAATACACTGGCGTAGTTAAATCGGCTACCAGCGAGGCATGGTAGTGCAAACCTATAATCCAGTCCCCAGCGGACTGAGGCAGGAGGATTGTGGGTTCAAGGCTAGCCTGAGATACACGGTCAGACCTTGTCTCAAAAGGTATGAAAAGCAAGAAACTAACCTGGAGTCTATCCCAATAATAAAATGAAAAAATATAGTGATTTATAGCGGCTAAAAGAGGTGGTGAAGAATGCTCAGATGCTCTGTATATCTTGATGGAGGGCCACTGAGACTTGCTAATATTTTACTTGTTGGGTTTTAAAGAAATACAACAGTCAAGAGTAAATCCAAGCTCAGTGGCCTGAGCAGACGGAAAAGTTCATTGTGTAGTGATAAAAAGCATAGATTCTGGAGTCCAAGTGGCCTAATTAAGCTTAAAGCATCCTTTTAAGAACTCTGGAGAGGGACTGGGGATATAGCTCAGTGGCACAAGCGCCTGCCTGGCAAGCGCAAGGTCTTGAGTTCAATTACCGGTACCAAAAAATAAAAATAAAAAGGAAAACTATGGAGTACTGGACAAGACACTGAGGTTCCCTGTGCCTTCATCTCCCGCTGAGAAAGGTGAGCATTACAATGGTACATGCACAGCTATTGCAACTGTGAACTAAGCCCATATTCATAATAGCATTACAAATAATGTCATGTATTAGTAGTAATATTATGCATGTAGTGCTATAAAATACTTTAGTGTTTCAGAATTTACATAGGACATTCACAATAGCATCTGGAAGATAGTGTGTCCCATCAAACTATTGGTGTAAAAATGTATATATGCTTACCAAGTGTTAGGTACATATCACAAGACAAGAATTCAGTCAAGTGTTTAAGATAATTTAGATGCCCAAAAAGAAAAAAGACCATGAGGAGGGAAATACATTCATCTAGCATTCTGAGAAGTCTGAGTTACACAGATAACTTTGGCAGTGATCAGTGTGTTGGTGCTCTGAGCTCTCGGGGGCGGGACCGATCTCAGAATAAACAGTGGACATAGGGACGACGGCAGAGGACTGAGCCCTGAGCTACCTGGACCATGGAGATCAGAGATGTCAGCACAAAAAAGGAAGGACCAGAGCAGTAAGAGAAAAACAACAAGCACCCTGATTGCTAAGCAAACAAATATTATCAAAAATGAAAGGGTCTTTCTTTAGAAAAATACTTATAGAAAATCTAATATGCACTCATGTTAAAATTCTCAAAAGTGAGAATTTGTGGTCACCAGTTTAGGTCATGAACTGTGTGCTAAAATTCTGTGCACAGAATATGTATAAACATGTCTAAAAAGAATTTTCATTCATAAATAAAGAACAGCTTCTTTATTAAAGGTAGTGAGTATGAAAAAGAATGCCTGCTCTCCCAACTATTAATCAAAAAGGCTCTGTGGTGTTAATCAAATAAATGCATAAAAATAAAGCGATGAGAAGTGTCACGCTTTGGAAAAAGGAGCAGTAGTCGCCCTTGTTCATGAACTACCTGCTTGTAGTTCTGCCTGAACTTTCACATCATCATCTGATTTCTGCAGCTTTTTAGGCTTAGCGTTCAAAATTGCACAATACTCACACACAAAAACCAAAACACACAGGAAGACTAAAATATCATTTAAAGTAACAAGCAGAGAAATAAAGTAAGCATAACCTGAAGAAATGTCTACAGTGTATATTTGTAAAGCCATTATATTTTCCTGAAAGACATAAATGCATTTGAATAAAGAAGAACTACACTCTTCAGCAGGAAGACTAAGCATGACAAAGGTAATGGTTTTCCTTATACAGATTTATAAACCTAGCATAATCCTAGTTTATCAGTTTTCTTGTTGTAACTGTAATTTTGAAATTAATTATAAAATTCATGTGGAAGGTCAAACAAGTAAGAAATAAACAGGAAAGCCCTGAAAAAATTACTGCAATGACAGAGGTAGAACTGCAGTAATTTTGAATCATAATATAAACTCTGTAATTTTTTTAAAAGGCTGGTATAATTACATGAATAAAGAGAAATTGAATATAATAAAAAAACCCAGAGAAAAATCTAGCTATGTATAAAGTTCAGAATACAATAATGGCAGATTCCCAAATCTCTAGGCAATAATACTATTCTTGATAAAACTAGAGATCCTTACTTTAAAAATCAAAACTATAAGGTAAAACAGGTATGTGTGGCTTTATAATTTGAAAGTGTTTGAAATTTTACTAAATGTCACAATGCAAAATCAACAAAGGGATAATTTTAACTTAATTATATAACAGTTTGAAAAGAAAATCTCTTCTATAGCCAAACACATCAGCAAAATAAGATGAACGAAATAATGGCAACCAGTCACAGAGTTCACATCCGTAACAAATAGAGAACTTCTAAGAGCAAGGACAAAAGTGAACAATGTCACAGAAATGGCTCTCACAAGAAGAAAAATGCTCAACCTTCCCAGAAGAAGATAATTACAAGAAGAAACTGAATCCAAATATTCATTTATCTTTAGGAAAATTGGAAAACTCTTAAAAATTTGATAGCATATTCTTTTTTGAAAAGCTGTGAGAAAGCAAACATTCTCAAATAGAGTTGCTCTGGCAAAATCTAGCAAAATGAACATATGGATTTTCTCTGTAGACTCTACAGTTTCACTTCCAGGGATAGATCTGAAACACACATGGCAAAGATACACAGTAATGTACATGTAAAATACCATTTATAAATCCAAAATGTTGAATTAACTATGGTAGCTTACACTACCCAGTGCTCATTGAAAAGAAGGAGGACTGTTTTTTCATTCTAGTAGGAGTGAGCTTTGGATACAATAAGTAAGAAAAAAGCACAGGGGAATAAAGAATGATGTATGTATCATATTGCTATTTATCTAAAAAGGGATAAAACAAAGATACAAAATATCTGCACTGGGTTATATTCTGTTGTACACTATACTGTAGAAGACACACATACACACATGATACATACATGCATATGTATGAAAGAACTCATAGACAGTCCCTGCATCCAGATAACACTATAGAATGCTGTCTCTCCCAGGGCCTTCCCTCTGGTTGCCTGGGCAATTGTTCCAGAGGAAAGAAGGAAATAAGAACCATGATGAGAAAATGCATTTTGCCATTTATATGCTGAATGAGTTCAGAGTTAAACAACATTAAGAAAGAGATGATTTATTTTCTCAAAAGATCTGTTTGGGCTTTTGAGTGTGCATTATTTCACTCTTGTGATAGTTAACTGTTAGGTCAATTTGAATAAGAAATACCTGGTTAATTGGACTAGCATAGTACCTACCGGATTCTGCTGAACGGAGTTACTAAAGAAGGAAGCTCTGTCCTGGAGGTGGGTGGCACCAAGCGGTAGGCTTGTAGCCTGGATGGAATAAAAAAGGGAGGAAAAGGAAGGCCTGCTTCTGTTCCCTCCGAGGAGCTCGAGTCTTGGCCTTCGCCTCAGACATCTGTCTCCTGGCTTCTGGCGCAGCCCCTTCGGCCTCCCTCACAGACCCTCCGTCCTCCTCGTACAGACTTGCAGGGGACTCTACAGTGAGCTCCGGGCCTTTGGTCTTTGACTGGACCCTTTCTCTCCCCAGCACGCAAACAGTCCTTTTCACTCTTTCACATCTGACTGTGCAGACGGCCACTGTAAGCCCGCGCTGTAAATCCTCATATATTTATCTATCTTCTACTAAATCTGCTTTCCTAAAGAGCACTGACTGATACAACTTTTGTTGTATTAACTTCTTTTTTATTTTAAAAATTTAAAAACTGACAAAAGAACAATGAAGACAAAATCAAAACAATCCCAAAACAACAAAAAGGATACATGACCTCAGAACAAAGGATAAGAATTTACAATGGTTGCTATGTTACATACTGTTATCTTTAAAATTTGCTCAGGCCACCAGACATAAGAATGTAAGATTGATTAAATACTCAAAGAGATTCCTCAGTAAACTAGGATTAGAGGTCCCATTCAAGCCAGCTATTCCCCTCCTGGGTATTTTTCCAGAAGAAATGAAAATGCAATTTGTAATATATTAACTTCTTAAAACAAACAGGACTAAAAGGGCATTTACAGTACTTTCCTTCAACTTTGCTTTGAGCAAACTGTAAGATCAATCTTTTGCATGCTGAAGGAACTCTGCTTTTAAAAGTTGATAATTATAATGTCTACTTCAAAATAAAGACTTCCCTTATACCACTGCATGCCTCCTTTACAGTTTTGGAAAGTGAATGAGAACTGTTTGTGCCACAAAGTATATCTATATGGTCATTTATACTATAATCATAAGTTAAGCACTTTTTCATTTCCAATGACAAAAATTTTCTTTAAAAGTATAAAGATCAATTGGTCAAAATTCTCAAAATTACAGAAAATTAACTGTCTCAGTACAGTCTGGATGTCTTCTTGTTGCTGTAACATGCTTGGTGCACTGGACATTTGATCCCACTTCATGGGGGAAAGATATATTTTAGTGATTTTTTATAATTGTTAAATTTTATATCATAGATATTAAAAAGTCCATTTTTCCCAACATGCTATAATTCTCACTCTAATTGTAATCAGGTTCTTAGTTAGTCAGTCAAAACTTAGTTGGAGATTGTTTACTGTCTCAGAAAACAGTGAAGAGGCCAGCGTGGTGCCTTTCTGGAGCTCAGTCCTTATTTCAGAAGCAGAGCCTCTGAGGCTGCTCTGCGGCCTCCTGCTGTATCTACTGGGCTACCCTCTGTGGGCTGAATTTCACAGGCCTCCGCGTTTGATAGTTCTGTTGTGTACACTGGTGCAGAATAGATTAATCGCTTCCATTATACACACAGGTAGTTCCCTGGGCTCTCAGAAACATTGGGTAGGTGTGTTTAGACCACGGTATTTATTCACTTTGTTACGGGAATCCCATTAAACTGCAGCCATTGCGGAGCCAACGTCCTTGCTGGTTTTTCTTTCTTTCTAAATCATACAGAGTGCAGGCGCGTCCGTTCTCCTTGGCGGCAGATTACTTTATATCAACTTTTCCCCTCATTTCACATACTCTGGTTGATTCTCCTCTAGGTTATTTCTAAACTATATCTTTTCTAGTTCTACTCAGGACACTTTGATATGCAATTTGCCTGGGACTCATACTGCCTACTGGACTACATGTATTGCTAGTGGCCATCTTTAACATGTTTTTATATGCTGATACTGCTGTTTTCTTACTTTCTCTGAAATATACTACACTGTAACTGATTTTTTTCTTTTATACATTCTTTATGCCTAACGAGAAAAAACTTAGTGAAGGGCAGAAGTTAAAAGTCTGTTCTCTCTGTCATCTGCTTCCTGACTGGACTTGGTAAAAGTCCATAAACACTGTGGGGTTTTCTTTCCTTACCTGTAAGAAACAGGGGCAGACAAAGGCAGTAATACCACCTGCATTAAAAGGCTGATATAAGAATGAAATAGCCTAACAGACTTTACAAGGGCAGGGTGGCTCCTGAACGTAATCACTGCCTACAAAATTTAAACCATTTTAGGCACTTTAATCTCTAGAGCACAACTTGGATGTGGTGCCTGGACAACGGCAGGAGTACATACTCTGCAGGGTTGTTTCCAACTATCATTTACACGAATTTCCCCACCCCCTGTGATCAGTAATAATATTTCCCGATGATCATGGGAAGTGAGAACAACTGAATTCCTTATCTAAACAGCACAGAATAAAATTTTCAAGAATGATATGCCTGGGAGCAAAACTATAAATATATGCTTCGAGGTCCATCAGAATCACCCGCATTATGTATCAGACATATGAACTGTGTATTTCTATATGTATGTATTACGCATATGTATCGGTATGCGTGTGTTTGTTAAAATGCCTACAGGTAAGGGGTGGAATGTCAAGAGACATCTGGCCACAGCTTCTCAGACAGCTGTGAGGGAACTTAAGTTTGGCAATCATTACCTTAGAGCCTGTAGCTTGTGCTGAAAAATGGCCCAGTGTCTGACTTAGTGAAAACAGATTTATCAGAATACAGCTCCACCCAGCCCCCGTGTGGCATCCATGGCTGCTTTTCCTGCACACCAGCGGAGGTTGAGTGGCTGTCATAGAGGCCATAGGAACGGCAGAACCCAAACTGTTCACTCTCTGGCCCTTTATAGAAGTTCGCCAAGTCTTGATTAAGAGCATGGAATAGACATAGACCCAGCACACAGGAAGAATCAGGTTATTTTTTTCCTGTCTAAGACAATGTAAAACTGAACCATTTTTTGAGTATCTAGTTGCAAAGCTTCTTTCCAAGGAAAAAAATGCATTCCATTTCCCCTCATTTTTCTGAGGAACACGGATAAACCGAAAAGGAAGTCATAACTCTATGTTCATTTTACCTTCCTTTTCAAAAATTTCACCTGTGTAGTAACTACAAACTCTATTTTGTTAAGAAAAAGCAATAATAATTGAAGTCAAACACAGACATTGGAATTAATAATGGACATTTGGCTCCAACATTTTATGCATTTTAGCAGTAGTGTGAATACAAGTGCTACTGTCAGTGAGTTTTTCAAGATTGTATGCTAACACTACACAAAAATCCAAGACTGATTTCAAAATGATTGTTTCTATAACATTTTTAACACTGCCCTCGGATCAGATGAAACAGGAAATTTGTCTGGGAGATAAACTAATGGCTCCCATACCTTTGGCTCCTCCACACATTTCTCATGGACTTGAACATTATTTGTAAAGTCAGAGCTCTAGGACAGAAAGTATTGATTTTTATCAATCTGGACAGCGAAATGAGAGGGAGAATGATATTATTGACCATAGGGAGTTTAGATCAGGTCAAAAACCTCTGAGTTTTATGGAAACTGTCCAGAAATTACAAATGCTGCAGTGCTGAAGGACTCTGACAGAGGCCAGAAAACACTTTGTGACACTGGTAGTGCTTGGCCTCTACTCTGCCAAGTCACTGAAACCCACAGCATTTGGGGTTCACCCATTGGTAGCATCGAGGGTCAAACGAGGCTGCTCTTTGGTCTAGATGGCACAAAAGTCCACACATAAAGTTAATTTCGATGCCTGAAGTGCTGTACAGATGAGTCTGCTCTATCTCTGTTTGTGACTGTCCGTATTACATCGGGATGCAGTGTAGCAGGCGCCTGCAGGTGACGATGTGAGCCACAGAGCATGCAAAGTAGCTTCATAAGCACCTTTTCTGTATTTTTCTGCCTTTACATCTTTTGATAGGTTTCTTCCCATTGTACCTACTTTTCTTGGGAAATTATTTAACTGTTATGTTTTTGCTTCTTTTTTCTTTTGCTTATAGTTTTCTTCTGCAATTATAATCCAGGGCCAGGGATATAGCTCAGTCCTGCCTAGCAAGCACAAGGTCCTGAGTTCAATCCCTGGTACCCCCCCCCCCAAAAAAAATTATACTCCAGCCTCTGCAGTTGGTTACAGAGAAGTAAATAACTACTGAGGCGTGGTACTTTTCTCCTTTTCATGGTGGGGTTTTTTTTTTATTATTATCATTACTATTGTTCCAAGCTCCAACACTATTAGTATCTCCTGAGTGCTGCCATTTTCAAGCTTAAGCCAGAGGAAGGGAGACTTAGTACCCAGGCTCAAAAGTCTTTTCACCTTGATTGCCTTGTGTCATCTATTAGGCAGCTAGTTTCTTACTGACTCTTCCTGCTTGTTTCTCACCATCTCTGCCAACTGACAGCACTTTCTTAGTTGCTAGAAACATACTCACTTACCCGACTGCATTAAGTTCACTAGCTAAGATTTACCCCCAAAAGTAAAAGTGCATGAAATAAAGAAAAATGTATATTTTGAATATGTCTTCTTTAATGTATAGAATTTTCAAAGTCTACAACAAATAAATAATTTTCCAAGTCCACAATAAATAATAAAGTCTTATGTTAATTGGATGTGTTACAGGGTGGGATAAATTAAGATATCTCAGATATCATATGTCTTTATCATAAACCTCATATTTGTCTAACAGGTATCAAAAAAGTTGGTCAAAATAATTGAGATAAAGAATTGCTGGGTTTTAACCCAAAAACCAGTATTCCCCAAATGATATCAATGTGAAAATATTTTCACATAAACAATTTCCTAGTTTTCAGGAAAATAAGTTGAAGTTAAGAATATTTTCTGCATCACATGCCCCTACAAATTTACATAATTATACATAGTATATTTGTAAATTAGATAGTACATTAAACAAACTGTATTTTCATAATAGAGTAAAGGAAGTACAGATACATGACGGGCATTAATTACTCCAACCTGGGAAGTAAGTGCAGATAACCTATAAAACATATCTAAATCTATATCACACATGAACTGTTTTTTTTTTGTTGTGTTTTTTTTTTTTGCGGTGCTGGAGATCGAACTCAGGACCCTGTGCTTGCTAGGCAAGCGCTTATTCCACTGAGCTATATCCCCAGCCCTGAACTGTTTTAAACATAGGAAAATAATGAAATATCATTAGAGTGTTGTATTAGTCTGTTTTTCTTTACCATAACAAAACTCCTGGTGCAGGTTAACATTATAAAGAAAACAGGTTAATGTTTGTTTGCCAAGGGCTGCCTGGTGGGTAGAGGGAGGGTGTACAAGAGGAATAGATCATATCTAGAAAGAGATATTTAAAGGTCAAGTTCAGATGTTTAGAAGCATTTGTTCTCAGGAAAATCCCTCCAGAAGAACCCTGTTTTCTCTCAAAGGTAGCTGCCGCACAAGCTCAGGGCCTCCAACGCGGCCCCACCTGCTAGACTCTTCCTCCTCATACTGCCACCTAGAGACCAGGCCCGCAGGCCTGAGCCTTTGGGGGAGATCACCTCAAACAGAAGCAGAGCACAGAAAGTACCACCAGGATGGTTAATTAACCACATTATACAATAGTTTGCAGCTGTTGCTTTCCATTTTATCATACTGTATCTTTTCTTTGTGGTGGTGGTTTCAACTAGAATAACCATTTCTAGAATTAGACCAGAAAACAGTATTTTTTTCACCTTATGCTGTATTTTGGAGCCTTCAAAGAAGCTGTTCAATGGAAATCCAAGAATGACTACTCTTGTTCTGATAGTTTACTTGGAACCATACTCTCTTAATTGTACTGAATTGTTCTAATGATTAATTTTAGACAGTATTTCATTAAGAAATCAATAAATATTTCCTACAAGGGAAGATAGCTCATAATGCAGATACATGAATAAATGATAAAGAGATTAAAAATTGAAGCATAAAATACATCAAGCACAAAGAGAGTTTAGCAAATACATTATTTTGCTTATTTTTAATGAGAAAAAAGGCATTTTTAGATGCAGTTATTCCAGGCTGGAACATTTATTATAATTTCCTTTATTAAAAGCAGTTAGTGGTTCTGGGACATTTGTTAATTGATTCATTTATTAAAAAATTATTAATTGCAAACCTACTTGTGCCAAACATTGTGGCAAAGCTGATGAAGGTTAAAGTGAGAAGGAGCTTTCTCAAACGGTTTACATTCCAGTGCAGGGCCAGGTATGTGTGCGTGTGAGACCAACCACAGAAAAAGAGGTAATGAAAACCATTCTAGTGTAACAGAAAATGCACCCCCCCAACCAGTGTACTTCAATTTTGTAGTTACCCAAGTATTACTTCCTGTTCCAGTTCTGGTTGCTTCTCTCTCCTAGAAATGGCTGGTCACTGTAATGCATATTGTGAGAACTAATGTCCAGTTGACAAACCATTCCACCTCCTGCCTGCTTATCTCATACAAGCCCTGGCCTACTAGAGATCAGGGTCTGATGCTCTGAGAATGATCCCAGTTAGTGCCCATCGAATCTACCTCCAAAGCCTGGGTGTTGTTTTGGCTTTTCCACTTGCTGTCGCACTAGGTAGGATTGTTTTACACAGGACATGACAGGTCATGAGAAAGGATTTGTTATGGCTTGTTCTTCTGTCTGGCAGTCCTCCCAAAGCCTCATGCAGTTACGACTGGTGGGCTTTTTGGAGGTGAGTGAACATGGAGTATGTGATGCTGGGAGTAAGAGTGTGTGATTAGTAAATCAGTCCACTGAGGGGCTTGGCATAGTTCTGGCTGGGATTAAGGGTGGGAGTGCTACACCTGCCTGAGGACTGGTAAGCTGCACACAATATAGGAGATAGAAAGAGTCTGCCCCTTCTCTTGAGGGATTTGCTAGCTTCCGGTCACAATGCACTGTTGCCCTCTGCTGTGCCACCCTGCCTTAGAGCCAGCTGATTATGGACTGAAACTTCCACAAACTGTTACCTAAATAAATATTTCCTCCTTTAACTTTGGGTACATTGGTATTTTGTCTCACCAACAAGAGAAAAGTAACTAAGACAATGTCCAGGACTTTACAGAGGAATTTTGCTAAGAAAGACAAACATTTGTATGATTAAGACACTTCTGCATAATTGACAGGCCCAAAATATGGAACATATTATGCTATGTTGTGAATAAAAATAATTCAGTGGAAAAATAAAATATTAATATGACTTACACATTTTAACTGTTTCATTTTTCATTGTTAAATATTTTATGACTATCAATCTTCTGCAACATTAATTTCAGTTCAGAAAACACAGTTGAAAGCATGTTAAACACCAGGGCATTTGAGTTGAGCATTGGTGTCCTCATAATTGTCATTGGGCCGTTCATAAGCTTATTCAACCTGTTTGTTTCCCAGTTGTATTCTAAGTGCCAAGCGTTGCTCAATATATAAGGGGTAAAATAAAAAGCAAAACAAATACAGTCCTTGCTATTGGACAGTTACAACTTTCTGGGAGGGAGACACTAATCAAATAATCAGTAAATGTGTAATTACAAACTAGTATGAAGAAAATAGGAAAAGAATTATCTAAGGAAATATATGTGAGAGAGCTAATGTAAATTTAGGCCCAAGGAAGTTTTCCCTGATAACGCTGAAGTAAAAGCATAAGGGAATACAAGTTAACAGGAGAAGGAATGTGAGTCAGGAACGGGAGCACCCAATGGGAACGCCATTCTAAGGAAAGCAGCGTATGCAAAGACTTGAACCAAAGAGCTCGGTGCACTGTTCAGTACTTCCTATGCCTTTTTAAGAATCTCAGTATCTACCCTCAGAACTGTGAAAAGGCATTGAAGGGTTATAGACAGAGAATGGAGTAATCTCTCTCAGAACTCAGAAGAGGAGCTTGGATGGGTAATACGATTCCACTGGTGATAGAGGAAACCTTTCCTGTAGGGGAGCAGTACACAGGACACAGCTCAATAAAGGAGATAAAAAATTTCCCAGAGATTTCTCTCTAGTCAATATAATGTCTGAATTAAGTCTTGAAGAATAAGCAAAAACTATCAATAAAGACGAAGACTCAGAAAATGAAATTAAAGCACCAGAAATGGTAGGCACTGAATTGTTTTTAATTATCAGAGAATAAAAAGCCATAAAGAACATGAAAACACATGAAACTGCATAGCATTTTTGCATAAGGGGACACAGAACCACTTGAGTATTTAACCATTATTCTATAAACAAGGTAAAATATACAGCAAGTGATTGAAATGATTCCCATTCTACCTTGGTTATACTGAATAGGATGGGAGTGACAGGTTTTCTAAGGTTTTAAAGAATAGATACACTGAGATAATTTATGATGGTCAAGTAGAATGGAAGTGGTGGATCTAGCAAGAAGAGAGAATTGAGACAAATCTAAGAAGTAAAGTTGGTAGAAATTAGTCATTAATAGAATACTGAGGTAAAGAAAATCTAGGAAACAATTACATAGTTTATTGCTTGGCTACCTAGAAATATAGAAAATTAATTTAATGTTCTAAATAAAAGGTAAGTTGTGCATGAAATGTAATGATTTCAGAGTTGAGAGTTCTGGAATGACAGTATGAGAAGTTTAGGGAAATGCCTTCCCCAGAAGATATCTATTAACCCGGCTAAAATTAACAAACTTAGTATTTCTAGAGATTGACCAAAGGTCTCACAGAAATTCCAAACTACATTTATTCAATGAATCTTTGGAGTGTAATTAGACTATTAAGACCCAATGTTATGAAGCGCCCATCTCCCAGGAACTTGTGCTGCAGAAGAAGTTTACCATCAGTCCTCATCTCCCTCAAATCCTGGTGTTGGAAGAGCTATTCTGGGTGGATTCAGCAGCCTGTGACCTTCAGCAGACCCCACTCCTCATAGCTTCACACTGTGGAAAGCCTACACCAGGCAAGCGTAGGGAGCAGGAGAGCTGGGACCTTCCCTGTCCTCCCAGCTCCCACTCTGTAGAAGAGATGTGGGTGAAGCAGCAGATAAAAGTGAGCATGTATTGTGGAGCAGATCTAAACATCCTACAAAAGTTTAGTCTGTTTGAAACATGATTGGCTTATGGGGTGTTATCCTTGTCAGTGGACTCATACACGGATGAGCCCAGGAGTTAGGACGTGGAGCCTGGTTGGAGGTGTGTGTCACTAGGATATAACCTGGAAAGCTGTATTCTTCTCCCTGGGTCTTCTGTTCTGTCTCTCTCTGCTTCTTGGCTATGATGGGTTGAGCAGTTTTCCTTCATTATGCCTCTCTGCCATGCATTCTCTGCCTTGCTACCAACCAGCTGTGGCCTGAGACCTCTAAAAGATGTGCTAAAATACACTTTCTTTTAAGTTGCAGATGTTAGGAACTTTGTCCCAAAAATGGGGAGAAAGTGTCTAATGGACCATGAAAAGGCCTAAGAAACATTTGTAAAGGTGTTTGCAATAACCTGTGGGATGGACCACTTGTGTACTGAGCAAAAAGCAGCAAAGAGAACCTGTGTATAAACTATTTGGTGAACTTAGCAAATAATTTTAAGAAAACCATAAAAGTAGAGAAAATCTGTCTGGATCATAGGCATGATTGTAAACATGACTATTAATAGAGTTCAGAAGTTCATAACTTTTTTCAGAAAAGCTACTATGTAGCGAGAGGAAAATTAGGACTTAGTTAAAATAAATGAACAAATATCAAATTTAGAATATAGTCTCTCTATTCTTCAGAATGCTTTAAAGGTAACTATCATTATATTGAGAATATACTAAATGGGAATCAAAAGCAAATTAATAAAGTTTGACAATCATGTCTGAAATAATCATGGACATGTAGTGAGTTATTAGGTTAAGATACTACAGGTGGCCTATTGTAGCAGCCAGCTCTGTTCAGCACATTTTTATTTTAAAGAGAATAAAAAAATAACAACAACATAGACAAAGTAACCCCAGAAAAACAATAAAAATGATATAGAGTTTCAAAACAAAATGATAGGAATTAACAGTGGTTGTTATATTACATATCGTTATCTTTAATAAAGTTGCTCAGATTACCAGAGGTAAGAATGCAAGATTGATCAAACCATTAAAAAGACTTTTAAAAATTTTTTAAAATATTAGAAACAGTACAGAGCTTCACTAAACAAGATGGTAGGAATTCAACAATGGTAATTATATTGCACATCATTGTCTTTAAATTAGTAGTTCAGATTATCAAATATAAGCATGAAAAATTGGTCAAGAAAATTTACATATTAACTGTTCTCTTCAATAAACCAATAGACATCAGCAGTACAATTATCCCAGCTAGTCATATATATATATATATATATATATATATATATATAATTCTTCTTTCTTTCTTTATCTCCTTTCCCAAATCCCAGTTGTCCTGCCCTTTGAGCAATTTCTTTCCCTTTCATATTATCTATTGTACCTTTTGGGCTTTATTTGCTCTTTCAGGTTCTTACAATATGGAGACAATATGATTTTTTATACATCTATGTCCAATTTATTTCACTTATGAGTATAGTTGCATCCATTTACCTAGAAAAACCTCAAGTTTATTTTTTTTATAGCTGAGTAATACTCCACTGTATAAAAATGCCACATCTTTTTTATCCATTCCTCAGTAGATGGGTGTCTTGGTTACTTTTCTCTTGTTGCTGAGACAAGATACCCAACACCGAAAATGAAGGAAGGAAAGGTTTATTTAGCTTGCAGTTTGTGGAGGTTTCAGTCCATACTTGGTTGTCTCAGAGGCAGAGTGGCACATGGCAGAGGGCAAAAGATTCAGGGCAGCAGAGCACAGCAAAACCAACCAGCAAAAGTGAGGAATGGCTGCAACTGGGGAGCAAAGCAGGCCTAAGAGAGAAGCTGTGGAGGCTGTAACCACCAGAAGTGCCATAGGGGTGGATTCACGCAAGCCCTTTGGAATTTACAATGTGCCACAAGTTGCTTCAGATACTGGATATGAAATTACAGGACACAATGTTAGCCCTGCTGAATTTTGGACTTGCTTTGGTCCCAATGCTCTATATACCCTGTTGGTGCCTTTTGGAATGATAATGTTTATTTTGTGCCTTTAAATGTTGGAAGTGTTTAATTTTCATTTGTATGGGTGCAAAATGGCATGGTTCTAATATAAGCATGCCTTTGTATCTGGAAACTGGTTTAAGGAAATGTGTCTGATTCCCAAGTTGACAAGGAATGAAATGTTATGATTGATACATTGTGTCAACTTGGGGAATCTAGAGATTTAACTGAGTGATTCAGTAGGAAGCCGGAGTGCTTACTTTTTATACATCCTGAGCCTGTGGAAGTGGAGGGCATGAAGGTTATATGAGAGGTACATGCCCCCTGGGTGGGGGTAGACTATTTACAGTGTAGGGGAGAAAACGAGGCTGCTTACCTGCCATTCCTCCCTTTTGCTCTGGTTATTTTTGCTGTGCTCTGCTGCCATGAACAGTTTGCCTTCTGCTGTGTGCCACTCTGCTTCTGAACCAGCCAAGTATGGACTGAAACCTCCACAAACTATAAGCTAAATAATCCTTTCCTTTCTTCATTTTGGGCATTGGGTGTTTTGTCCCAGCAACGAGAAAAGTAACCAAGACAATGGGCATTTGGGTTGTTTCCAAAATACAGTTATAACAAATTGTACTACCATCAATATGGATGCACATATATCACTGTGGTATGACGTTTAGAATTCTTCTGGGGAAATACCCAGAAGGAGAATACCTTAGTTAAGTAGGACCTCTAACCCTAGGTTCTTGAGGAATCTCCACACTGATTTCCATAGTGGTTTCACCAGTACACACTCCCACCAGCAGTGGAAAAGTGTTCCTTTTTCCCCATAGCCCCTCCAGCATTTGTTATTGGTTAATTTCTAAAAAATATCCATTCTTTCTGGAGTGAGGTGGAACATCAGTGTTGCTTTAATTTGCACTTCTTGAATAAACAATGAAGTTGAACATTTTTGCACGTATTTATTTGCCATTTGTGTTTATTCATCTGAGAAGTATATATTCACCTCAGATGCCCATTTCTGGATTGGGTATTTGAATTTGGGGAGCTTTTTATAAAAAAAATTTATGTGTTCTGGATAGAAGTTCTTTGTCTGAGGAACAGTTGGCTAAAGATTTTCCCAATTCATGGGTTTTCTTTTTACTCTGTTGGTGAGTTCTTTTGATATGCAAAAATTTTTCAATGAGATGAGATTCCAGTTGTTGATTCTTTAAAGTATTTCCCATGCACTTTGGTTTTTTTCTCATAAACTCTCTGCCTACCCCATGTCTTCAAGATTTCTACCTACATTCTATTCCAGTAGATTTAGTGTTTCTGCATTAATACTTAGATATTTGATCCACTTTAGCTTTTGTTTAGTGCATGGTGATAGATATGGGTCTAGCTTTATAGTCTTCAGCATGTGAAAAGCCAATTTTTCCACCACCGTTTGTTAAAGAGGCTATTTTTCTTCCAGAGAATTTGTTTGGCCCCTTTGTCAAAGCGACAGTGATAGAGTGTGTTCGTAGCTGTGTCTGCATCCTCTAATTTGTTCCATTGATCTTCAGGTCTATTTTTTTGCCAGTACCATGCTGATTATAGCACAGTAGCTTTATAGTGTAATCTCAAGTTAGAAAGTGTGATGCCTCCGGCCTTTCCTTTGTTGCCCAGGATTGCTTTCACTGTTTACTCTTTCACTCTTTTGGTTCCAGGTGAATTTTAGGAATTTTTTTCAGATCTGTGAGTGTACTTAGGGTATTATAATTGGGATTGCATTGAATCTGTACAACAATTTTGGGAGTACAGTCATTTTCAAGATATAAGTCCTTTTATCCATAATCAAGGAATATCTTTCCATTTTCAAAAATCCTCTTTGATCTCTGTTTTCAGAGTACTGTAATTTTCACTGCATAGATCTTTTACTTCCTTTGTTAGATTGATTCCTAAGTATTTCATTTTTTAGATACTATTATGAAAAATGTAGTTTCCCTAATTTCCCTCTCAGTCCATTTGTTGTTTGTGTAGGGGAATGCCATTGATTTTTGAATGCTGACTTTCATCCAGCCACAGTACAGAATTTGGCTATTAAAACTACAAGTCTTTTGGTGGAGTTTTTGGGGTCTTCTATGTAGAGTATTATGTCATCTGCAAATAATGATAATTTCACTATTTACTTTCCTATTGTTATTCCTTTTATTTCCATCTTTTGACTAATTGCTGTAGCTGATATTTTCAGAACTATATTGAATAGGAGTGGTGAAAGTGGAAATCCTTGTCTTGTTCCTGATTTTAAAGTGAAAGCTTTCAGTATTTATCCATTTAGTATGATATTTACTGTTGATTTGTTATAGATGGCTTCTATCAGAATGAGGTGAAGACCATGTATTCCTATTTTGTGTGGGGTTTTTATAATGAACGAGTGTTAGAATTTATCAAAAGCTTTTTCTGCATCTATTGGATGATCATGTGATTTTTGTCTTTAGCTCTATTAGTATGATGTCTTACATTAATTGATTTGTGTATATTGAACCATCCTTGCATTCCTAGGATGAATCCCCCTTGGTCATTATGTATAATATTAATGATGATTTATTACATTCTGTTTGCTAGTATTTTATTGAGAGTTTTTGCATCCATATTCATTAGAATGATTGACCTGTAGGTCTCTTTTTTGGTTGGGTCTTTGTCTGGCTTGGTAATACTTGCCTCCAGAAATGAATTAGGGAGAATTCCTTCCCTTTCAATTTCATTAAAGATTTTGAGAAAAATTGGCATTAAATCATCTCTCAATTTCTTGTAGAATTCAGCTGTGAATCCCTCAGGACCTGGGCTTTTCTTTGTTGGTAAGTTTTTTATTACATTTTCAATTTTGTTGGGTGATATTGAGTTAATCAGGATTTTTGTAATTTCCTCCCTTCTTTGGGCTTTGGGCTTGACTTTCTCTTCTTTTTCTAAAAGCTTAAGGTGCAGCACAAGATTATTTTGCTCTGTGGTTGTCCTGTTTTCCTGATGTGGGAATTCACTGGTATAAATTTCCCTCTGAGGAAGATTTCATTGTATCCCACAAGTTTCCATGAGTTGTATCTGCATTTTCATTTGATTGTAAATATAGTTTAATTTCTATTTTGATTTCATCTGTGACCCATTGGTTGTTCACAAGGGTGTTATTTAATTTCCATATGTTTATGGAGTTGTTGTGATTTCTTTTATCATTAATTTCCAATTTCATTGTACTATGGTCTGATAGTATGCATGGGATAATTTAATTCCTTAGCATTTACTTAAGCATGTTCTGTGTGCTAGTATATGGTCTATTTTAAAGAACATCCCCTGTGCATCTGAGAAGAATGTGTACTCTGATATTGCTGGGTGAAACACTGTGTAAAGGTCTATTAGGTCCATTTATTTGCAAGTTTCATTTAGTTGTGTTCTTTCTTTGCTGATTTTTTGTCCATTTGATCTATCTCTTTGTGACAACAAGGTGTTAAAGTCCCCTGTTACTGTGTTACTGGTTATTTGATTTTTCACATCTGCTAAAATCTGTCTTATATAGTTGGGTGCTCCTGTATTTGATGCATAAATATTTATAATTGTTATCTCTTTCTCTTGCAGTTTTCCCCTAACAAGTATGTAGTTACTTCCTTTATCTCTTTTCACTGTTCTTGGCTTAAAGTTCATGTGTTGCTGGGACACAGGGACAAGTGGACGGTTACCCTTGTGGGGAATGACAGACATAAAGACTGAGGATGAGTAAAGTAACTGCTCTGCAGTGTGGAGTCCAAATCGAAGGCTGGAGAACATAGTTTTGTTGCGGCCTCAGTCTTGAGCACTGACTGCTTTGCTTTGTTTAAGTGATCTTAGCACCCAGAAGTTTGCAGCACAGACCTGTGATTTTTTTTTTTTTTTTTGTTTTTGTTTTGTTGCAGTACTGGGGATTGAACCAGACCTGTGATTGAGGGTTGTTGGGAAAATGAGCTTATTGTTTCTGATTATAATAATAAGAGCCACAGAATGCCGGAGGTGCTTAGGATTGAGATGGGATATAAAGGAAGCTTCATTTGAATACAACTGAAAAGGAAAAGAATGAACTAAGGCAATAGGTTCATGGTCAGCATGAATACTAGATTCATCCAGGTGCATGTGGTAGAGAGAAAACATGAAAGATTTCATTAGTTGTAAAGAACTACTGAGAGATTGGTTTATATTGCAATGAGAAAGAATTGGGGTAACACAGATACAAGGCTTTGATCAGAGAGAAGAGGCATGTTTTCCCCACAGGGGCAGAAGAGTAACACCTAAGAGATGGACATGAAGTGGTAGATACTTTTAACTGTGCTACTCCTATGTGTAGCAAAATGTGTCTTTTGTCTAACAGCAAAACAGTTAGAAAAACAGTAAATCGAGATTTTAAAATCAAGAGGTAACTGGGTGGTTCATTGAAGGGACTGAGGAATTGGGAAGGCTGTTTGTCAATGAACCAAGTGTTAGGATAACAAATGAAAAGCTGCATAATCTAAATGGCAGCACATGTGGACGTGCACCCAAAGACATGAAGCGTGATTGAAAACTACACTTCCGAAGGATGGAGCAGGGAAAGGACACGAAGTCATATTCACCTACATGTAAGTTTTCTACTGCAGCCAGGAAAGGGTGTAAGGGGTAGAGGTAAGAGTACACAGTGACTTCAGACTGAGTCCCAGGATCATCCTCTTCCTGAAGGTGTAGCAAGGGTTTCAGCAGTAGTGTGATTCACACCTATAATTTCAACAGTTTTTGTCACTCATATTCTGTGTAATATTCACTAAGTGGCAATTGCTAACTGTTCTCCCTGACTCCATGAAGTAATTATTTCAGGAAGAGAAATAGTAAAGGCGGGAACTGAGGAAGAAGAAGAGCAAGCGGGAGAGTACAGATCTGCAAGAGAAGAGGCAAAATGGAACTATTCTATTCATAGTTGCACGTGATTAGTAAGGGGACCCAAGGAAGACTGTATCTCCCACAAGATGTGATCCGTTGTTGCCTGTAAGTGTGAACAGCCTCTTAAAATGAAAGCTAAAATGCTAACAACAACTAGCTCAAAGAAGGTAAAGTACGATCTCTTAGGTATTTTCCCAGTGGTTGTGGGACAGATGCTTAGACTGACTGGAGGTCCCTAAGTACTTATTTTGCTAACAGGAAGTTAATCAATATGGCATAAACAAAGATGAGTTTACCTTGAAGTTCATTTTATGTTATAAATGTCTCAAGGACAGGATCTATCTCTTTTCCTGTCTAGGAAGGTGTTTGGTAAAAAGATTTACATAAAAACATTTTCAATACATGGATCTAATACCTTAATAAAAATACTTAGAATTTAATATCAGAGCATCCCAAGTCATTTTATTCTCTAATTCATTCTCTTCTAAGGAAATCAATACTTAGTCCTAGTTGAGGAAATTCAGAATCTTCTGTCTGCTGCCCTATATGGACTGATTCATTGATCAGTAGCGCGCACACACACACACACACACACACACACACACACACACACTTTCAAATATAATTACATAGATACATACACACACATAATCTCACAGCCACACACATCATTACACCTACATAATTATGTACATAAACCATGTTTCTAAAATTAAACTAGACATTTCCATATAGCCCTTCTATTACACTGCACACTCAGGGAAATGTACTGACATCATATGAAAACCCAATTTCTAAAAAGCACCATTTTTTAATGCCAAATAAAAACACAATTCCAAGACAATTAATGGAGATAATGGGTTTTTCTCTCACATTTTACCAAGCTATGTCAAATAGTTGTATGTATTTTAAAATGGGGAAAATGAGTTTATTGAATTAGAGTCTACTGGGGACTGGGGATCTAGCTCAGTGGCATAAGTACCTGCCTGGCAAGCATAAGGTCCTGAGTTCAATCCCCAGTACCACAAAAAAAAAAAAAAAGAATTAGAGTCTACTAAATATTCGTGATAATTTTGCTATTTTGGAAGGTACAGTAGTTCCTTAGAAAAATGCTTTGTCTGCCGTAACTATTTAAAACTGAAGTATGTTTATAGATGGGCTATTACTTATATTCAAGAGAGGATTTGTCTCCTGCTAAACTACAGACTTTTCTGCTCACTCTTGTGACAAACATGCTGTAATTATTGATAAGACAACTGAAGGAAAACAGACCCGGAAATATTATTATCACAATCTATAATTAATGTTATCGCCATCACAGTCAGTAACTCCAATTCCCTGCAGTGCTCGCTTTTGCTATTGCTATTTTTAAAACTTACAGAAACCCTGTTGATCAGGGCAGAGAGTTATGTATTTTATTTTTAATATATCAGTGCTTACTTCTCTCACATTCTGTACATTTGCATATAACCATCTACTGTGGAGAAAATTCCTTTACTTAGTTAGAAATTGTATAAAATTTTATTCTCTTTTGTAATGTTTACCACTCAGTGAATGTCTACGGCATGTATGCATGAGGCTTGAAATTTTCCATTTAAGTGACTCTTGACAGGAGACATGTTGTATATATAATAAACATGTCATGACCAAAAAAAAGAGAGTGGGGAAGTTGTGCAAGGCTCTGCTCATGAGCTGAGCTCACTCTTCCAGAGATGGCTCACTGCGGTTCCTGCAAACCACCTCCGGGATGAAGATGTGAGTGCTAAAGGTTCACTGAGAACTGGTCTAGGAAACACCACTTGTGAAGACAGAAAAACGCAGGGCTGAGATAGAAAAAGGACAATAACAGTTACAGTAGAGACCTTGGCTGTCCTTGCAGGTCACTTGGTAGTTGGGATGGCCATTCAGGGTCATCACAAATCAAAGCCAAGCCCAGGAATTTATACTTCATTCCAGCCCAACCGCTGCATGCAGTAGTGCCCTGTGGGAGAGAATTTGGTGATGTACCTATCTGAAAGGAGGGCGGACCCGGAAGGGGTGCATTTATGGGCCATCCGCCAGCGAGGAGGAGGAAGGGCCTCGTCCCGAAGGGGCTGGTGAACGCGCACTTCGTCCTTCGGCAGCAAAGGCAAAGTGATTTTCCTTCTCAGTTTCCTCCCATTTTAAAATCTAAATAATGATACATTTTTCAGAAATTGCAAATGGACCCTAGAAATCATCTGTGTCTTTCCCAACTCCACAAGACATCAATATATTTGTATGTAATGATTCCTGTGACATGTTTTCTATCAAAATATCGAAATGCAACCTAGAGAAAATTTACAAGAGTAATATAAAAAGTACTACTATTCCTTGCACTTGAAAGAAAAAGAAAAGAAAACAGTAAGAATATGAAAAAGATACTTCTTCGGCAAAATTAATGTAAGAATTCTACTAAATAAGATCTTAAGGGTAAGATAATTTTCTATAAAAAGGTTACTCATTATTAACATCAGTAACACAGATCTCATAAAAAAACATGAAAGTTCATTATATATAGTCTTTCTGAAGAAAGAAATGGTAAAAATATTGAAAAATATTTTATATAGCCAAGTTTATTTTCATCTATGGAGAATAAGCACAAAATTTCAAATTTAAGATTTTTGCACTAAGGCTTATTTGAAAATCATGAATATAATATAACAATATCAGATTATTTTAAATTAATAAAAGTTCTAAATAAAAATTAGATCTTAAAAGCCTGCATCTCTCAGTACTACAGAAGCTAAGAAGATGGCTACAGACATAACCTAACATTCACTGTTTTATTTAATGGAAATTTATTGAATATCTGCTGTATATCAAGCCTACTGTAGCATATGATAAAAGGCTAGAAAGTGAGCAAAAACTAATGCTCTCGTGGCTTAGCTTTATTTTCCTCCTTGTGTATACCACATTCATTAATAACAGTAAAGTGTCTTCCTAATGTGGATGAGAAATATTTCTTTGGCTCTCGAGTTCGAGAATCGTTTTGTGCTGTGATTTCACCAATGGAAGAAGGCAGACCAACAGATAATTGTTATTTTCAAACCCAGGACTGATGAGGTCTTTCCCTTTCTTTCTTTGTTTTGGTTTTGTGTGTGTGTGTGTGTGTGTGTGTGTGTGTGTGCGCGTGTGTGTGTGCTGGAAATTGAACTCAGGACCTTGCACTTGAGAGGCAGGCACTTGTGCCACTGAGCTAGATCCCCAGAGCTTTTCCCTTCCTACTTGCTTTCTTTGCCTCTCTGGTCATCACACCGAGAAGCCCACTATACAAGATTTCTAATCCCACTAGGAGAAAGAGAAAATGTAGACAATGTGTCCCCAGCTGAGAGCTACTACTGGGTCAGCTGACTTCCGGTCAACTCAGTTTTAGGAATAAATACGTGCTTAGTCTTGTATGTCACTCAATATTGGAGTCAGGTGAAGTTGTTGAAATAGTAGCAACCGGAAAAATGTCATCAGAGACTTCCTAATGAACGTTATTATAAAACATATCATCATAATACATACCATTCCATTTTGGTAAATAATAAATAGAAATAACAACTGAGTTCTGGAAAAAAGGAAAGGAAGAAACTGCTTGAAATGATAAAGTATATGAGTACAAAACTATGATATTGGGGGACAAGGCATAAATTACATAACATCCTAGATAATATAGATACATAAAAATCACAAAACTGGCATTAATTCAGAATATGAAAAGGATAGACAACTCTTCAGAGATCTAATTCTAATTCTGCTAAGAGCAGCTCATCCAATAAACAAAAGGAAAAACATTGTTAATCTTTCAGCCAAGTTCATCTCTCAACAGATTGTGCAGGGCAGTGAGGGAAACCACTTATTCTGGATTTCATTTTTAGCTAGCAATGGAAAACATGTTAGTGAACTCAACCATAAAATCATAGCCAAATTGCAGACAATACCGCATTAGATCACTTTTAGGGTCTTTTTAGAATAATCTTCAATCTATGGAAAAGTAGCAAAGACAGTATAGAAATCTCACATATGCAGAACCTCTCTTTGTTTTCCCTATTTTTAATATCTTACATCAATATGGTACATTTGTTACAATCAACTAATAGGTACATATGTAGTATGATGTATGAAAGTCCATAATTTCAGCCTCCTTAGTTTTTACCTAATATTTTTTTTTTCTTCCAGATTCTCATCCAGTAAACCACATGTATTTTTCAAATCAACTTATGTTCCTTTTGGCTGTGACACTTTCTTAGATATACTTTAACAGCTAATGACATCTTCAGGTGAGTTATTCGGAAATTTTGTCGAATTTTTCTCAACTAAGATTTGTCTGATGCAACTTTCAGGAATAGATGTGGGATCAGAGGCTAGGCAAGAAGTCCTTATCATATCATATCAAGAGCAGGTACTGTCAACATAACCTACTCTTCTTGATGCTAACCTTGACCATGTGAGTCTGGCTGAAGGCATGGGGTTTCTCCACGACAAAGATACTTTCTCTTCATTTGCCATACTATACTATGGAAAGTGAAGTCACAATGTGCAACCCAGGCTTAAAAAGAAGCCAGTTATGCTCCATCCCTTTAGAGCAGAGCACTCGCATAAGCTACTTAGAATAATACTGCGTAAGAGATACTCTTCCACTTTTACTTACTTTCTTGACCATTTATATGGTATGCACACATGCCAGATATTTATTTTATACTTTAAATTACAATCCTATATTGTTTACTTTAACTTCTGTCTGTTTGTTGTTACTGTTAGTCCCAAATGTGTGTAGTGATGGAATATTCCTGCCTCAACCTCATAAGTAGGTGGGATGACAGGCATATGTCACCATGCCTGGCTCCAATATTATTTATTCTGGCACGCAAGCTGTGCTTTTTCATTTGGCTACCTTAACTGTATCCCTCAGTCTTCCTTTGATGAAACTCATTGGTGTGTGTGTGTGTGTGTGTGTGTGTGTGTGTGTGTGTCCACATTTTTGTACTTTCTGGTGTTATATTTAATAATAATGTTAGACCTTAGTTCTACATGTCATGTTACCTAACCGTTACTGGAGTGTCATTGTCCCTAGGGCATCTCAGCTGGGGAGCAAAGGCATATATGTGGTATAAGAAGACATGTATGTACACATCGGTAGATACCAGACTAACCCAACACTTTAACTCATACTGTTGCTTTCAATTCTAAACTAATTCCACGTGCATCCCTGTAGCCTCCACTATTTATTTACTGATAACTTCCAAATCCAAATATGAAAACCTGACTTCCAGTAATCATCCATTGACAATTGTTAAACTGTTGACATATACGCCCACAGGAAAAAATCTTTGTCAACTATAGTACTTCACTTTTGGTTTTGCAAACCATTTTTATAAAGCTATGGAGGTGGAACTGATCCCTTTACACCACCGACCTTCAGTGAGTTATTTCATACATTTGTGTAACAGATGATTTCTTTGCAACATTCTGCATTCAGCTTGCATCCTACTCCCTCATCCAATATGTGCTTTGCAAATATTTTCCAAATCTGTGACTTGTATTTTTATTCTGTCAACACTGTATTTGAACAGCAGAAGTTCATAATTTCAATAAAGTTCACTTTATCAACTTTTTCTTATGGAATAATTATTTTGAGTTGTAACTAAAAATTCAGCACAAAACTAATTTTCTCCTGTTTATTCCTATATAGAAAAAAACTGGATATGGTCCAATATTTCAACTTTAGATCTCAGATCAAGTTTGAGTTGTCTTATATGTGATATGTAAGGGATAGGGCTGGCCTCATTTTTTCTCATATGGACATTGAATTGTTCCTTTATAATTTAAGAAAATCATATCTCCATTGAATTAGCTTTGCATCATTGTCAAAAATTAGCTGATTATATGTAGGGGGTCTACCTCTGTGTTTTTCATCTCAGTTCACTCGTGTGACTCTTTTTTAGCCAGAACCATGACTGATTTATTATTGCAGCATTACACTAAATTTCCTTCTAGCTAGTTTTGTGTCACAGCATCCAGATATTTGCCTAACATTATTCAAGATGTTTACGCAAAAATGTTCTAGCATGACATTTACATGTAAACCCATGGATTTTGAGTAATACAGTTACACCCCATATCATTTGTGAACCTAATGTGATCAGCTGGTAAAAAGGACTTATTTCTCTCCTGAAGAAGAAATTCCAAAATCAGATTGCCTTTGCCATGTGGCAGGATGGGAGGCCAGCTAAACAAATGGAGCAGTCATTCTGCCCAGCCAGTCTCTTTCCTCTTCATTCGCAAGCCCTTTGCAGATGTCATGGGGACCCTGCCTTGTTCTCCATGGAAAAATCTCATGATGAGATTAATAAATATTTCTCATACCACCTTGTGATGTCAGTCTTAATGTCCAAACAAAATTTTGTGTAGATGTCCATATTATATCTTCAGATCACCGGAGATGGTGCTTCATTTTGTAATTCCATTGTAAATGATTTTTAAACTTTGTTATGCAAACCTGTACATTCTTAGGAGTACAATGTGGTATTTACATCCATTGTGTACAGCATATAATAATTAAATCAGACCAAATAGTATATCTATCACCTCCAACACTATCATTAATTTGTGGTTAGTTACTTTTAGACAAAATCATTCTATTTCAAAATTGGAATGGAGAATGCCATTGCATGTTGATATTTTTAAATTAGATATGGGATTCATAGAATTTCAGAGGATTTATAATTTACTTGCCTTCTGGTAACACGTTAAATATGATAAGAAAATAACGGTGGGGAATTTTACATTGAAATATATTGAAAATCAAAATGAACATATTGATAACTTTGAAGAATATAGAAATAATTATCTCATAGAAGAAGTTTTACTCTCCTTTATATTTTATTTTCTTTGACATAAATATCTCTTTTGTATTAAGTGGCATTTTTTGTCAACTTTCAAGTTGTGATAACATTGCTGGTATAGAAAAAAACAAAAGATATTTGTCATTCATTTTTTATTATGTGACGATGCTGAATATGTGTGGGGTTTTTTGTAGATTCTTTAAGGTTTTCAACATAAGCATATCATATGAAAATAACAGAGTTTTAATTATGGATTTCAAATCTCTGTGCACATTATTTCTTTTATGTGTCTTACTGAACTACTCAGAAGCTACAGTGTATAAATGAAATCACATGGTTGAGAGAAATTTTGGCTTCTTTCTAATCTTAGCAGAAAAATATCTAGTTTCTCACCATCAAATACAAAGATCTAAATATTAAAACAGAAATAATAAATCTTCAGAAAGAGAGAATACATGGAGTTCTTGAAGACTTAGATGTAGGCAAATACTTTGCGAACAAAACCCTGATTACACAGAAAATATTACAAAGAATCAACAACTTGAATCTCATATCACCAAAAAACTTTTGCACTGCAAAAAAAAAAAAAAAAAACCACCAACAGGGTGAAGAGACAACCCATAGAATGGGAAAAATTTTGCTAGCTATTCCTCTGTCAAAGGACTACTATCTAGAATATATAAAGAACTCAAAAACATCATATCCCCCAAATTTAATGACTCAGTCCAAAAATGGGAATCTGAAGTGTGTTGACAGTTGGCAGATGATGAAGTACAAATAGCACATAAATATATGAAAAAATGTTCAACATCACAAGTCATTTGAGAGAAGCAAATTAAAATAATACTGAAATGCCATCTCACTCCAGAAAGAATGGCTATTATCAGGAAATAAATCAATAACAAATGCTGGTAGCTGTGGGGAAAATAGGAAACCTTCTCCACTGTTAGTAGGGATGTAGACTGGTGCAACCACTGTGGAAACAGTGTGAAGAATTCCTCAAAAACTAAAACTAGAGTTTCCATTTGACCCAGATAGCTCTTCTTGGTATGGTATGGTCCTAAAAGAATTAAAAATATCATTCCACCAGAGGGAGCCTTGAGAGCTTCAGTGAGTTGCTCCGAAGAGAGTGACTGCCTCCAACCACCACAATATTGTGCGAGTGAGGCTGAGCCTTGGGGAACCTTGGAAGATTCAGTGAGCTTCTCAGGAGGAGAGAAACTCTGCCCCCACCACTCATCATCAGGGTAGAGATGGTGAACCTTGGGAGCCTTGGTACAGATGAACCTTGGTGCCTGACCTATATCCCTACACAGCCAGCATGAGAAGTACCTGGGACACAGTAACCATCTTGTCCAGAGGAACCCAGTGTAAATCCACTGTAACAAGGGGAAGCACTTGTTACAGCTCATAATTTACGATCAGTTCTGTTATATAACTACAGACTTTGCTTCTATGGTCTAAAGTACAAAATCAATAGTTACCACAGTTGCTCTGATTCTAAATTGTGTTTATTGGTAATTATACTACTGTAGTTTGGATGTTATATCTGTTGTAATCAGTTGTTCTCCCTTGTGTAACAGTATTGGGAAGATCTGGGGTAATAACCTTACCACAGCCTGACTGAGGTGAACAAAAACTGACTGGGGACTAAGCCAAGCAGAAACCAACATCCCACTCTTAATTAATTGGGAAGGTAGGATCTTGGGACAGACACAAACCAAGATTCTCTTACACACAGAAAATATCCCTGAAGTAAGGCTATTCCTGGAGAAACCTTGATATTAGTGACATAGCTACTTACTACCAAAACTCATAGGGATCACCAGAGTGGATCAAGAAGCAAAATCCAACAATATTCTATATACAAGAAACACATTTAACTCAATAGGAAATTCATAAACTGAAAGTCAAAAGATGGAAAACAATACACCATGTGGGAAGAATGCAGAAACAAGCAGAGTTAGCTATTTTGTTTGCAGACAAGGTGAACTTCCAACCAAGAATGATTAAAAGAGATAAAGAAGGTCATTATATACTTGTTAGGGGAAAATTGCAAAAGGAAGAGATAACAACCATAAATATCTGTGCACCAAATACAAGAGCACCAACTATATAAGACAAATTTTAGCAGACATGAAAAATCAAAAAGCAGCAACACAATCATAACAGGGAACTTTAACACCCCATTTCACAAAGAAATACATCAACTAGAAAAAAATCAGCAAAGAAATAATAGAACTGTACCAAACTTGTGAACAAATGGACTTGGTAGAACTTAGGTAGGGTTCTACACAACAATATCAAAATACACATTCTTCTCAGCTGCACACATTCTGTTCTCTAAAATAGACCATATACTAGCTAAAAGAACATGTAAGTAAATGCAAAGGAATTGAAATTATCCCATGAAAAAATCCTCAATAAAACATTAACAAACAGAATGCAGCAAATTTTCAAGACGATTATATATCCTGGCCAGGTGGGAGTCATCCCACAATGTAGGGACAGTTCAATATATACAAATCAATAAATGTAATATGTCATATTAACAGATCCAAAAACAAAAACCACATGATCATCTCAATAGATGCAGAAAAAGCTTTTGATAATGTCCAACACTCATTCATGATAAAAATCCAAAGAAAATAGAAATAGATAGTCTTTATACCAATCTAATAAAAGCCATCTTTAACAAACCAACAGCCAGCATCATACTAAGTGGATAAAAACTGAAAGTTGTCACTTTAAAATCAGGAACAAGACAAGGATGTCCAGTTTTCACAGTCCTGTTCAATATAATTATAGAAGCATTGGCCAGAGCAATTAGACAAGAGAAAGAGATAAAAGGAATAAGGATAGGAAAGAAAGAAGTGAAATTATCATTATTTGCAGATAACATGGTACTCTATATAGAAGACCCCAAAACCTGCACCAAAAGATTTCTATATTTAATAAGCAAATTCAGTAGCAAAGCTGGATACAAAGTCAACACTCAAACATCAATAGCATTCCTGTACATAAAAAAACACACTGAGAGAAATTAGGGAAACTACAACTTTCACATTAGCATCCAAAAAAAGAAATACATAAGGATCAATCTAACAAAGGAAGTAAAAGATCTATACAGCGAAAAATCACAGTACTCAGAAAAAAGAGATTGAAGAGGATTTCAGAAAATGGACAGATTTTATTTGCTCATGGACAGGAAGAAACAACATTGTGACATGGTCATACTCTCAGAATTGTTGTGCAGATTCAAAGCAATCCCAATCAAAATATCATTAGTATATCTCACAGTTCTAGAGAAAATATTCCTAAAATTCATATGGAACCAGAAGAGACCCAGAAAAGCAAAAACAATCTTGGGCTACAAAGGCAAGGCTGGAGGCATCACATTCCCTGACTTGAAATTATACTACCAAGCTATTGTGGTAAAATCAGTGTGGCATTTGCAAAATAATAGACCTGAGGATCAATGGAACAGATTAGAAGATGCATACACAACTACAAACACACTCAGCCACCTTGTCTTTGACTAAGGGGCCAGACATGTTCACTGGAAGAACAATAGCCTCTTTAATAAATGGTGCTGGAAAACCTGGCTCTTCACATGCCAAAGAATAAAACTAGACACATGTCTATCACCATGCACTAAAGTGAAAATGGATGAAGGATCTAAATATTAAAACAGAAATACTGAACCTGCTGAAAGAGAAAGTAGGTGGAAATCTTGAAGACATAGGGGTACATAGAGAGGTCATAAACGAAAAACTGTGTGGGAAATAATTCAAGAATCAACAACTGGGATCCAATCTTATTGAAAAGGTCTTACACATCAAAAGAAATCACTGACTAGGTAACAAGAAAACCCACAAATTGGGAAAAAATTTTAGCCAACTGTCCCTCAGATAAAGGACTTCTATCTAGAATACATAAAGAGTTTTGAAAAAATCAGGCTCCCAAAATTCAAACACCCAATTGAGAAACGGATATCTGAGATGAATACATACTTCTCATGTGAAGAAATATGAATCACAAATACATACATTAAAAAATGTTCAACATCATTGGTAATTTGAGAAATGCAAATTAAAACAACACTGAGATTCCATCTTACCTTAGAAAGAATGGCTGTCAACAAGAAATCAACCAATAACAAATGCTGGAGGGGCTGTGAAGAAATAGGAACCCTTCTCCACTGTTGGTGGAGTGTAGACTGGTACAAACACTGTGGCAATCAGTGTGGAGATTCCTCAAAAAAACAGTATTAGAAGTCTCATTCCACCCAAATATTACCTGCATTTTTTCCCAGAATAACAGAAAATATCATACCACAGTGATATATGTTCGCCCATGTTTACAGCAGCATAATTTGTCACAGCTAAATCTTGGAAACAACCCCAATGCACATTTACCGAGGGATGCACAAAAAAAGATGTGGTATTTTTATACAATGCAGTATTACTCAGCTATAAAGAAAGATAAATTTGAGGCTTTTATAGGTAAATGGATACAACTAGAGACCATACTCATAAGTGAAACAAATCAGACCTGCACATGTTAACATTATGTTGTTTCTGCTGTGTAAGAACTGGAAAGAGTACATAAAATCGAAAAGGTACAATAGATACTGTGAAAGAGAAAAATACTTCTCAAAAGGAATTAAGAAGTGGGATCAGGGAAAGGAGAAAAGAAATAAGGAAAGAATACACACACACACACACACACACACACACACACACACAAAGATAGCTAAGTTAATTGTATTACTAATTTCTATTGTCTTATTGAACTGAACAGTTAATGCTTAGTTTTTTGACCAATTTTACATGCTGATACCTGCTAATCTGAACAACTACTTTGAAGACAACAATATGCAATATAACAATCACTGTTGAAATTCTAAAAGAAAAAAATCATACCACAGCAATACATGTACATCCATGCTTATAGCAGCACAATTTGGAAGAGCTAAATCTTGGGAACAGCTCAAATGTCCATCAAGAGATAAATGGAGAAAGAATTTGTAAGTTTTTTATACAGTGAAGTTCTATTCAGCCATAAAATAGGATAAACTTGAGACATTTCTAGGTAAATGGATGCATCTCGAGACCATACTCTTAAGTGAAACAAATCAGACTCACATATGTAAATATCACATTATTTCTCTGGTGTAAGAACCACAAGTGTAAATAAGGACCAAAATGCATACTCTATTATCAGATAAAATGCAATGCTCAAATGGGAAGGGGAACTAGGGAAGTGGAAAGAGGAAAGGAAGGAAAGGAAAAGAACAAAAAAATGATAAAAGAATAAAATGGAAACAAAACTTTGTAAGTAGGGAGAGGAAGAAGTGTTAAAGACAGACTAGGGGAACGGGGAAAAAAGAACTAAATTATACCTGTACAGTACAAATTCCCTATGATGAATGTGATTGTCATGCATATAAATATAATGTGAACTGCAAGATTCTAAAAGATGTTCACTATCAAGTTGAAGCAGTATCTCTCTTCCTCCATAGGCTTAAATTTTTATTCTGAATAGGTATTCAGTCTTGTCCAATTCTTTTGTTAACTCATAAATCTTTTATTTTTAACCTTTCTTGGCCTAATGATATGATGGGTTACATTGATTTATTTTTGAATATTAAACACACATTACAAACACCAACTAATTCAACTTGGTTGCAGTATTTAATTTTGTAGACAGGGTAAATTTTATTTGTTGCTATTTTATAGCTGTTTGCCTCACTTTTTATCAGAGATGTTGGTCTTTTGCTTTCTTTCCTTGGGATGCTGCTATTTAGTTTTAGTATTGAAACACTTCTTGCCACAGAATAATTCAGTTCTGCTTCTGTTTGCTGGAATAAATTCTGAATAATACATACTATTTTTCCTTGAGTTTCTGGGGTAAAACAAGTGAAATGGAAAGGATTTTCAAATATGAAGTGTGCTGAGTTTTTATAAAATTTTAATAGCTATAAGGCCCTACATTTTTCTTTGTGTGAGATTTAGTAATTTTTATCTTTGAGGAAAATGTTATGTTTTATCTATGTCATAAAATTTGTGGGGACAATGTATTGACACACTCGTTCTCTGTTTTTTAATGTTCACGCAGCATTAGTGATGACTCTTTGTGATACTGGTAATTTACATCTTCTCTTTGATTGTTGGCCTTGCTCTAGGCTTCCCAGTCTCTGTATTCTCACAGAAGTAACTGTGGTTCTCACTGACCTTCCCTGTGGTTTCTGATGTCACAGGTGTCTGCTGTACTTTTCATTACTCTTTCCTCTCCTCTCCATAGGTCGATGTTCTTTGCTCTCTGGTTTCCCTAGGTGAAAGCTTCAAGCACTGACGTTCATCTTCTCTCTTTTCAGACTTGTGCAGTATGTAATGCTATGAAATTTCTTTGTGTGCTGCTTTAATGCCTCTCATCTATTTGTTAAATTATATCTTTCACATAACTAATTTTAATTTGTGTTGATATTTCCCGAGTGTTATTTAGAACTATGTTGCTTAATTTATAAATATTTGGCAATTTTAAAATTATCTTTATTCTACTAATTTCCAGTTTAACTTTATTCTGGTATGGAAACACATATACTGGAAATATTTTCATAGTTTTCAATTTGTCAAAATGTGGGCTATGACCAAGGATGTCACTATTAGAATTGTTTGTCACTATTCCATGTGAGCTTAGAAGGCTGTGTTAATGCTATCATTGAATAGAATATTGTATAAATACTCCATTAAATGTATCAATTAGATGAATATATTTGCAGTACATATATACATCCTTACTTATTTTCTGCTTGAGTGATGGATCAAATACTAACACAGGTTTAATGGTATTTTCAACTTCAAATGGATTTGTCTATATCTCCTTCCAATTTTATCAATTTTTCTCTCAGGTATTTTTATATTTTAATATATAATCTATAATATAAAGTATAATACATACTTTATAATAATATATACTTTATATTATAATATATACTTTATAGTACATAGTATATTGTCTTTGTTACCTCTCTCTCATTGTTGAGACAACATACCTGACACCCAAGATGAAAGGAGGAAAGGTTTATCTCACAGTCTGTAGGGCATTCAGTCCATACACTGTCTCCAGGCCCTCCTCTGCACAGCGTGAGCATGTTTACAAAGTGAGACTCTGGCCGCCTCCTGAGGTGCTTAATTAAACTTCTGGAATTTACACAATGTATCAAGCATTCTTAGATATAATACTATATACTACATAATACGTAATAATGCGCTTTGTAATGTCTTCCTGGAGGACTGACCCCTTTGTCATTTTACAGATGCCACAATTATCTCTGAACACTTTCTTTGCTTTGCAGTCCTAATGGTTTGAAATAAATAGAGGTATTCCAGTTTTATTTTGGTGTCAGCATTATATATCTTTTCTATATCTTCACTTTTAAACCAAGTCTTTATATTTAATGTGAGCTTTGACATGTTTGTCCTTTATGTTGTTTAATGAATGTAGTATAAATCTTAAGTAAATTGTTACTACTACTACTTTAAACAAATATTTACATTTTAAATCAACAGAGAATAATAAAATTAAAAATTTTTGTTTTATCTTTCTTCTCTCTCTGATATTCCACCATTCTCTATATAGATGAGAATTTCTCATCTCTCACTTTTCTTTTCCCTGAAGGAC
The DNA here is from genome assembly GCA_004027595.1 of Dinomys branickii. NCBI lineage: Eukaryota > Metazoa > Chordata > Mammalia > Rodentia > Dinomyidae > Dinomys > Dinomys branickii. The sequence goes on from PVLD010008747.1 coordinate 43,794, forward strand.
TTGCTTTTTATATTTTGGGTTGAGGGAATTCTGCTGGCAATGATGTCTGTATCAGTCAGGGCTTTATTAGAGAAGCACATATAACACGAGACATAGATAAGACATGGATAAGAAATTACACTTACAATGGTTCACAATGGTCACCTCAGAGTTGGATGAGGAAGCGCACAGAGGGTGTCTGCAGCTGGAGACCAAAGGACTCAATCCAAGGTCTGGAGTTCACTGCAGTGTCTCATGTAAGTCTGTATCAGAAGGCAGATGGGTCTGCGACAGAAGGCTGATGAGTCTATGCAGGAAGACTGAAGGACCCAAGGTAGAAGAGTCTGCATCCGAAGCCAGGAGAAAACATCCAAGCTGAAGGCAAGGACTGGAGCTCCTCCAAAGAATGGAACCCCTCTGTCCTTCTTCATTTCCTTTTTATATCATCTAAGTGAAGAGCTACCCGAGGGTGGCTCCTCTATGCCCTAGGGTGTAGAATTGCTCAGCCAATTTAGTTAAGCTTCTAAACTTCTCAAGCTGACACAATCAACCACTACAACATCTTCTGGGTTTTCTTTTGCTGATTAAGTCTTTACTTTCCATCTATTTTAAGAACAATTTCATCGAATACAGGGTTCCACACGGGTGTCTTCTCAGTGCTTTCAATATTTCACTCCACTCCCTACTTGCTCACCTGGATTCGAAAAACTGTTGTAGTTTTTAATCATTGCTCCTATAAAAAGAAGATGTTAATTATTTTTTCCTTTTTGGATTCATTGAGGATTTTTCTTTTCGTTTTATTTTATGCCATTTCAATATGATATGGCAAGCTTTTGTTTGTTTGGTGGTTGCCCTTGTGTTTGTTTCTGCTTGAAATTTCTGCATTTTCTGAGTCTGTTTTTTGGTGTCTCTCACTAGTTTATAAAATTCCCTGGCTATTATTAATTCAAGCATTTCTTTTACTCCTTTCTCTCTTTTAATTTTGGCATTTTAATAATGCATATGTGACACCTTTAAAATTATCCCTTCATAGAAATCTGTTCTGATAGATAGGTGATCAAGGTCATCTTTCTTGCCCTTTGCATATCAATCTGGAAAGTTTCCATTGACCTATTTTAAAGCTCCCTGATTCTTTCTTCTACATGTGAAGTCTATTGAAGGCAATTTTCATTTGTTAGAATGTCTGATTTCTAGCCTCAAAAATTTTTTTCCTAGCGATTTCCTCTGGTTAGATTATCCATTTGTCCTCCCACATTTTATACTTTTTCTATTAGACCCTTTAAAATGTTATTGACTGCTAATTTCAACTTTTTGTCTGATAACTCCAACCTGTATTTTATATCTGACTTTTAAAACTCCTTTTGTTTATATCACTTTTATATTTTTATTACATGACTAAATACATAGTTATTCTTCATGGAGAGTTGGTGCATATACATAACACATCCTAATTATTTTTGCCTCCTCTCCCCTTCCCTTCATCTTCCCATGTACAATAGATTTATCTCCCTATTTCTGTTTTCTCCCTCTTCAGGGAGAGAGAATGGCAAAGGGCACTCTAGTTGATAGCACTGTTCTTCTTCCACATAGGCTGAAAAGATAACAAAATCTGTCTTCCCTTGGAGAGCAAGCCTTTGTCACAGAAAACACTCGAGGTGTATTTCACAGCAGTCCTCTGCTCCTCTTCACCCAGAGCAAACAGGATTCTGACAGAGATTCACAGTGAAAAACTTACAGCATTCTTGGTTGTAAACCTCCAGGAAGTGTGGGCCACCTCCAACACTTTACCCCCCAGGGACTTCCCAGTGTCTTGCTAACTCCATTCAACCTCTTGAAATTTATCAAGATTAGCACTTAGCTGTTCCTAACAGTGTGCAGCAGTAGTGGATTCTTTTCCACATCGGTGGGTATGGACTATAATTCTGGATGCTTCTCTCCAGATTTGAGGGAAGCAGTTTATCCTATAATTTCAATTTTGTGATGCGTCCAAGAGAAGTCATTGATTTTCAGTTTCTATAGCTTTTTCTTATTTTAAGAATGGGAGTGACAACTTCCAAGCTCTTCTGTGCCCAGGTGTAACCGAAAACCTCAGGTAACATTTTCTCAGTCGGCATCTCTCAAAGTAGATGTGGTCAGCTCAGGAAGCAGAGACTTCCTGCTCAGTGAACAGCAATATTTAACATGAGAGGAAAAAAATCATGGGTATTTTTAGCTGTGGAGAGACATTGTCCATTTATGTTACTTAAGATTCATTCTGGCACTTATTATGAACATCCAGTTGATAACAGAATATTCAAGAAATCTAGAATAAAAACTAGTTCTGAAATAGTTCAAGGGAAAAATGAGAACGATGAATGTGATGATAAAATAGAAAGAACTAATGTGAATTCTAGGGAGCATTGAGGGGTTTATTGACTTTGGTAGGAGGAAAAGGAAATCTAAAATAACTTTTCTTGCTTCTCAACTTGGACAAACGTATTCCCATGTGGTACTAATTGTTCGGTTATCTGATATATTAATTTTCCAGCAAAGTACTTCTATTCTTAATTTTTAAAATGCTTAATTGATTGTATTCTGATATCAGGCATACTCTTACACATACAGCATGGGTTTGTCTTTTTGATTTGGATTTACTGATGTAAATATAAATTTCAGCAGTTTGGCATATTTCTATCAGCTTGTCCTAAAAATGTTGTAAAAGTAAAGCACTTGAAAAATATCAAATCTGTTTCACTGTATAGTGCTTTCCTCTGGTGGTTGTTTTTGTAGATTATCTGAAGTGATAGCAAAATCATTCTATATGCTGCTCAGTGATTCCATGTTGTGAAATATTGATAATGTGTTACTGTGAAGCAATTTAGGCCACTGATGTGAAAGGTGCTATTCAAACTGAAGCTGGAATTTGTTTTTAGGTAACACACTGCAAGGTTTAGCAGCATCTGTGAACAACTAATCTCAAGTTCAATTATACTTAAATTGAAAGAAAGAGACCCGCTATCACTACTGCAGTCCAAAGTTAAAATAAAATGAAAGCTAAAAAGTTGCCCCTGTACTGTATAATGAAATATCAAATATGAAAAACAAAAGCTTCCAGGGCAGGGTTTATCAGTTTGTGGCACATGTGCCACAAAGCCTTCCTCTAGGCAATGAGGACAACTTACACATTGTAATATATTGGCTCAGTCACTGCCCATAGAAAACTGAAATTGTCCTGAGTAAATGGCTGCAGAGTGGCTGTTTGATCTTCAATAACAGTTGTCAGGTTCATGCCATGGTGTCTTTGACAGTATAAATGGATACTTGATTACCTACAGAAATGTGTGATGTTCTGGTAGAAATGATATGGAAGAGAATACGCAAGTATTTTGCTACTTTACACTGCTTTCTATAAAGTTACACTTGCAACATTAAGAATTTCAGCAGTGAGGATAAGACACATCTCTCTCTTTTGAGTACTTAAAGGTAAACTTAAAGTTCCCCCAAAGATTGTTAGGAAACAAATTGTCAAAGTACCCTGATGATACACTTTTAGAAAGAAAGGTCAGGGAGGAAGGGGACAATGCAGAGTACATAGAAAAGCAGACCAAAATCCAGATAAACCAGGAACGGTGGGGATATTCCAGGCACATAAAACAAACCTCAACCCATGTTTTCTTCTCAGCGTGCCACATGAACCAGTGTATTTCTCCCATCAGTTTGCTCCTATTAGCCTGGCTTGGGCTCCTTAGAGACTTTTATTGGTAAAGATTAAGATGGCTGGTATAATTTGTCTGCAGGCCACCTCACCAATAACTCATACACGGAGAATTTTAGAATCTAAACGAGTTGTCATTTTAGGGTAAGACTGGACTTAGCAGATGTTGCTATTTTCAATCAATTTTCTTACTAACCCATAGGATCCCCAGAGTCCTACCAGCCAGGAACGCCCTGACCCCCCTTCCTTCTCCTGTCCCCCTGTTTGTTGGCAACCCTCCTCCCAAATATTTACAACACAAAAGCTCAAACACTTTAGCTTTTTGTAAATGAGATTTCTGCATCCCACCTTCCCTGACAGATGATAAGGACTAATCTTAAAATAACTCCACTTCCAGGGATTAGATCATTATACTTAGACATGTGCCATATGAAAGGGCATTATTTAAGGATCACAGCACAGCATGATTTTTAATTTGCCTAAAACATCCTGATTTAAACCACCTAGAAATATTACTTTTCTTGTTTGAGAAGTTTATTTAACAGAGATCAAATTCAATTTAATTCAGCAAAATGTTAAATACCACCTAACATGTGCCAGCTTCTGTTCTGTGCCAACAAACGGAGTAAAACGAGGCCTCTGTCCTTGAAAGCAATAGCAGCAGGTGTGAATACAGTCACTGTGGACTCGCTAAATCCCACAACAAGCGATGCTCTTAAACCCTTAGATTAGAGGAAGGATGAAGTGGCTTCTGGGCACTGGGAATAAGGGAAGATAACACAAATGATATTTAAATTCTTTTGGTGATATTCATTAGATGAAAAAGGAAAAAGAAATGGAAATGAGGAAGAAATAATATGTGAAAGAAACAGACGTGCTCAACATCACTGGCCATTGAAGAAAAGCAAATAAGAACAAACAACAGTGTGATTCCATTTTATGCCAGAAACCAAATAATCACAAATGCGGATGAGGCCCTAGGACAAAAGGAAGTCACAAATGTGGATGAGGCCCTAGGACAAAACCATAGTTCTACATTGTTGGTGGGGGTGTAAACTACTACAGCTACTAAGGAAATTAGTAAGGAACTTCTTCAAAACACTAACACTCACAATTCCATTTGACCCAACTACCCCCCTTCTAGGTATCTTCCTGAAAGAGTTAGAGACATCATGTAGCCGTGTGTACAGCAGCACAATGCACAGTAACTACGTCTTTGAAGCAGCCTGTATGTCAACAGATGAATAGATTAAAAAGATATGATGTTTAAAGCCTTTGTAGGCAAACTGTGCAATGAGAGACCATAATATTAAGTGAAATAAATCACACACAGAACTTGAACATCACACAGTTTTTTATATGAGAAACCCCAATTGTAAATAAAGATCGAAATGAAATATAGGTAATAGGAAGCAGGGAGAGATCTCTCCCCCAAGCTGGAGGGGATCAGGAGGCGGAGGGGGCGGTGGGATGGCGCTGAGGAAAGGGGTGGAGCTGAGCTGGGCACACACGCCCGCTCCACACGGGGAGGGCAAGCAGAGAGCGCCACCCAGGAAATTTCAGAAACAGAAAAATGTCTGGGGAATTTGAGCAATGTGATATGTCTAGTGCATTGGGCACATGTCTAGTGAGAAGCATGAGCGGTTAGAATGTATCTAGATAACTGGGTTTTACTTGCCAAAGAAAGAGTACACAATTCTGAAGCTAGCTTTTAGGGAGAAATGCAAGAGTACCAGCTCAAGAACACCGTCCCGAGGTGGGATGACACAAGAGGGGACGACTAAGTGCGCTGGCACAGGCCCGTGACCCCAGGCACTTTGAGGGTGGTGGGGGAAGATTGCAAGTTTGTGCCCTGCCTGGTCAACTTAGCAAGATTCTGTCCCCGAAAATAAAAAGGGCTTGGAATGTGTAGCTCAGTGGAAGAGCACTTGCCTGGCCTCACCCTACCTGTGGGAGGCCTTCGCTTCAATTCCCAGTGTGCCTATCAAAAAGGAAAAAAATCGCAGGAAAAGGAAAAAAGAGAGCAAAAACAGAAAAGAGGAAAGGAAAGGAAAGGAAAGGAAAGGAAAGGAAAGGAAAGGAAAGGAAAGGAAAGGAAAGGAAAGGAAAGGAAAGGAAAGGAAAGGAAAGGAAAGGAAAGGAAAGGAAAGGAAAGGAAAGGAAAGGAAAAATCTCTTTCCAGCTTAACAAAAGAGAAAACAAAGGAAGCTGCCCAGTTTTCAATGTAAAAGTATTTTTTAAAAATAAAGTATTTAAAATTACCATATTGTAATGAAAGGTAAAATTCGGCATGATATCAGTACTTACAGGTATACTAAGAATAAAAAAGTAAGCACTTGATTGAAGTGTTCGTAGACTCATCCCATTCATCACCACAGTGCAATTCTCACTTCAAAAGTATTAAATGCAATTCTAATTTCCAAAATATTAAAGAGCAAGTAATAAATAATTATGCTGATTTCCTCCTAAAAGGTGTGAGAGGGTCAGGGGAAAGCTCAGGAACGATACTGCACAAGCAAGCAACCTTCTAAAACACCTTGACAAACATGTTTCTTCCAAGAGTTGCTGTTGTCACGGAGCTGACACTGGTGACTTCTTCTCTATTCTTCCTTCCACCCCTCTCTCCTTCCAGCTGTTTCCACCTTCCTCCCTTCTGGAAGGCACTCTAGGCTTTTCCTAGTGCAGATGGTGGTCAAATCTCTTTTTCAGTTCTGTCCAGGTCTCCTCTCACCTCGTTAGCACCTTCAGCAGCAGCCTCACAGACCGTCAGCACAGCAGATTTTCCATCTTGGAAAGTAGGAGAGAGGGACAAGCACTACTAATTCCTCCGTGTTACTACTTCAGTCTACCACTAAAGGGTAAAAAGCAGCAGGAAGAAGTGCTCAGCTGTGTGTCTGTGCTGTTAACTGGGTGCTGGAGGGGAATTTGGATGCACAAAGCCATTCACACTGCCCACTGTGTACATCAGCGAGGGCAGCAGGATTATAGTTAGTGGTGTGGAAGAGAAGAGATTTAAAATTTTGCTCCTTTGGAATTTCTGTAATTTTACTATCCTGATCCCACTTTCTTCATTAATAACTTGAACATCACACAGGTCTTTATAGAGAATTGTTTCAAGGCCCTTCCTTGCAAGACTGAAATTTAACATTGACTTTGGTGTTTGAAGATCTAGTTCTGTGCTGAGATTCCACCATTATTAATGGGCTGTGTGAAATTTCCAGACCTCTTAATCACTCAGGGTGTAGTTAGTCCACTAGAAAGTAGGGAGTCAGGTATCCATCTCAACAAGAATACAAACTCATGACATAAATCATGGTCTAAACACTGAGGTACTATGCAATGTAGCATTTCGCTAGGATTTTCTACAAACAAGACAATCTTTACCTCTATACCCCTAACTAAACACAGACCTTAAACGTTCTTGAGAGATGAACAATCATTCTTGTTTATGTAAGAGTCTAACTGGGAAAGTAGGGCTGTTTCATAGAATAATGCAGCCTGAAAATATTTAAATCTGGATCATCTTTTCCTGTGTCTGTTTCTGACAGAGAAAAACCAGTCATCATCCCCTATGTAATAACCATTCATAAAGTGTGATTAATATAGATTACTTTTTTATTACTATTGCCAAACTGCTGCTGTTACAGCTGAGGTACTTAAAGCAAGTTATCCATGGTCCTGTTGTCCCTGAGCACAGAGTCTGTTCTCTGCTCTGCCTCCCGCCCCTGCTGATTACTTCAAAGGCATGCAGCGAGCACTGGGAGGCGATGTTCCTTGTTAAGATTAAATAATTAATTGAGTAAATAAAATCAAGGCCAGGAAGAAAGGAACCAACTGCGCCTTATAAATGTTTACTTAGTTTGCCTTCGTGCCCGTGGGTAATGGCTTTTTATAAAAACCTGGAGACTGTTTACAAGACAGGAAGATATTAAATGGTGAAGTAAAAGCAAACAAGCAAACAAAACACTGATCTCTTTGCCCTGATTAGCAGAAAGTTCAGCGTCCTTTGCTGACCACAGATATAATTGGAGAGATTTTCTGAACTACTCTCCAGATTTCAATATTATTTTTTGTGCTTTCTTGTATCATTCTTCAGTTTGTGCCACACTGCCCACCTCTTTTTGGCTGATTTACCACATTCTCCTCTGGTTTCACAACACTGCCCAGAATATTCTAGTTTACACTGACTTCTGCCTTCTAGCACTTTCTGTCATGCCTAACAATTGAATGCTTGTTTATATAGTGCAGTGAATTACCTTTTGTCAGACACTATGCACAAGTTTTATTTTTATAAACTTTATTTGGGGGAAAAATCTAAATCTTGTTTTTATACCTCCAAAGACATAAGGGACTTCATCCTACATTGGTGATGTACCAGACACTTAATCAATGTGCCTATTGTGTGCCTTCAACCAGTTACTACACTGCCCAGTTCCAAGGTATGGTGTGTATATACTCAGTATTAGTAACACTAGCCCTTTGGTGGCGGTCAATAAGACCAAACACAATAGAATACAGTATTGATGGTGCCTCTGGAGTTGTTCACTGTGTTCCATGTGTTGATCACATTAAGCATTCTTTGAAACTGAAGATAAATGATTTAAAACATAATGTTTTAAAGAAAGTGACAACATTACAATCTATTGTTTTTAATTCAATGAATGCACCGATTTAAGAAGGACTGTTAAGGGATGCAAAGAGTACCTGTGCTACCAGGGGATTTGAGGTCCAGAAATCACTGCTCTCTGCCACTGGTATTTTATGAATGTATACAGTAAAGTTATTGAAATATTGAGCTAATTCAGGAACTCTTTTTGCTATTACAGTTGACAAAACAGTTTTAGATCACTGGAATTCACATTTTCTATGAGCACATAACTGTGTCACTGCAATTTTCCTTCTCTGTGCTTAATATTTGTGAAAATAGGTGGTAAAATTGCCAGGTGATTTTTTTTTGTATTTACCTGGTACCAATATTCATTATTTTACAAGTCTCATATAAAAGCAAGTTGTCACTAAAATATTCAGGAAAAATAACGAAATTGATGAACCTGAAGTTGAAAAAAGATATCAAACACCAAATATCTGTGATTTCAGTATGACCTAAAGATGGAAATGGCTAAGGGACGAGGTAACTCAACATTAATTGGGGATAATCTCAAGGACGTTAGATGCTTTGCTAACCAGGACATATGACTAAGCATTACCTATAGAACAAAATTCATCTTCCCTACTGTTCACCTCACTTGTGGACATTTGTCAACAATTTCTTAATTGAAGTTTTAGAGAAGAATTGCTAAGAAATTAAAATTCATATTTAATTGTTAAGAGAAAAAGCACAGGAGAGGATTTTCTTATGGCCTTTAAAAGCTTGGAAACTAATTAGGGACATTTCAAAAGCCAAAAACCCATATTTTATGGTTTACCTTGATGTCAGGATGGATGATGACAGATCGCCCTATAAGAAGAAAAGATACACCAAGGGTCAGGGAGACTCCTGGGGAAAGGCTTCCTGAGAATGGTACGGCTTTTTATACCCGGGGTAATATAAAACATGCTTTCCACTGCAAGTAATGCAAAGTTCAACTTGCATGAAAAGTGAGTCAATTTATGGACTCTGGAGACAGAAACATTCAAGGGTAGATATAGTCTTAAAAAAGAGTTGAACCTGAGGCAGATAATGCTATCAGATTTCTGCTTCTGTTGCTTTGAAATCTCTTTGTCTCTATTTTTCTCAATGTGTTGATAGTATATTAAGTCATCTCTTTTGATATCAAAAATGATCACAAAATTTTATATTTTGTATACTCTCATTTTCAAAAAGACGTTATGCCCGGTCAGTAATACCAAGCCTTTGAGAGACCGAATACCCAAACTGCAACCCAAAGGCCACTTATTTGTCGAAAGTGCCAATGCCACAATAAAACCTGAACACTGGTTTTAGCTCAGAAAGTACAACTGTTGGGCCTGGGGATATAGCTCAGGGGAATAAGTGCCTGAAATGCAAGGTCCTGAGTTCGATCCCCAGTACCACAAAAAAAAAAAAAAAAGGAAGAAAAAAACAACTGTTATCCGATGCTGGCTGCTGGGACCATGCTGGAGCAACTTGGCTCACATGCACACAGAGAGAGCTCTGCATGCCTGCTGCAGCACACTGGGCCACAGGTTCGACACCACTGTCCCAGGAGAACTCCTGAGCAAATACTGTGACTGGAGATGGAGGGTGCACGCCCCATTGCTACTACTGAAGGGGGAGTCAAATTCCTCAGAAGCACCTGTGTCTTGGTAACAGGAATCCACTGGAAAGGGAGAGGGAAGAACGACTGCAGAGAAAGCTGCCAACAAACTTCGGCTGTAACTAGCATTTAAGGAACTGAAAAATACAGACTTCAGAGAAAGTGAGGTCAGATCCCAGGAACATGGAGTAACGTGGGGATCAGGAACTCATGTCAGATTGTAGAGATGGCCTTAATTATCATGTAAAATGTGAGATGTGGATCACTTATGTGATAAGGAATGTGGGGATTAGCTTGGAGATTAGCTTAGGGAGGTTAGTTGAAAAACTGTATTACCTGGTGGGTGCACTGATATCAACATTATTTCATTTGAAGCCAATTATTCTCTCCCTTCAAATGCTTTTCATAGATATGACAGCCAGAAGAAGAGTTATTTCAAAGACACAACACAATTACCAACCATAGCCCTTCAGTTATGCATGAGAAAAGCAAAAATCTTAGGTAAGATTGAAGTTACTGGAGTGTAACTATCACGGAGTAGGAAATTATGTCCAGCTTTCCTCATTGTGCACTATAACTGCGTTGGTTGTTTATGGGCTAATTCCAAAGTTCCCACTGCACAAAATACCATCAAATGGATATCATCGTGGCAAGCCACACAATTTGGGTTATTCTACAATGGGCAGTATTTTAAGATTATATTACACAGAAATTGCTGTTGTTAGGTTTTATATTCCAGTATGATTATCTTCTTGAAATCATGTGAGATGTTCATGTGAAATTTGGAAGAGGTTTCATTGAAAAGAATGTGTATTCTCTGGGTCTGTCATCTAAGACCAGCTCCTTAAGCAAGGAAAAAATCCAAAGAGATAATGTAGAAACTATTGTGGGGTGGGGGGAGAGAAAAAAAATTCTTCACACTTAATCACTGTGACTATTTCCTAGAGCTGCAGCTACAGAAATGCACAAAGTAATGCTATGGACTAGAAGGAAACTGGGCTTTATTATTCAATGTATTTTAAACTGGAACAGAAAAGCATAAAACTGTACATATTCTTAGGGTACAATGTGATGACTGTGGACATGCAAACACTGCCTAATACTTAAATCGACTTAACTATGTCTCCTCCAACATTTATCATTCTTTATAGTGAAACCATTCAAAATCCTTTGTTCTAGTTTTCCTAGTTGTATAGTGGATCGTTGCTGTCTGTACATGGTGCACTGTGCACCAGGACATCAAAACACCTGACTCCTGTTTAACTAGAGCTACATACTCAACAAAGCCATCCCTGTCCACTGCTCCCAGCCACCTGCCTACCTGGACTTTCATTATTCTCACCTTCTGTGGAGTCTAGGATTTATATTCCACATATAAATGAGATCAGGCATTGTTTGCCTCTCAGTACCTGGCTTCTTTTACTTAACATACTGTGCTTCATTCCATTCATATTATCAGAAATGGACCATTCTCTTCTTCCTCAGGGCTGCATAGTGTAATATGGTATATACATACCACCATGGTGTTACGCATCTCTCAGTTGCTCAGTCATTTTCTTAGCAATTGTGATTAGTGTGATGTAAACCAGGGAGCATAGACATCGCTGATGTACTTACTGACTTCGTTTCCTTCAGATGCACACCCAGTAGTGGGGTGGCCAAATTAAATTGTAGCTGTTTTTAATTTTTTGAGGAACCTCAATGCTCTTTTCTATATTGGTGGTGCTAATTTACATTTCTATCAATAGGATGCAGGCCCTCCTTTACCTCCACAACTCACTAGCATTTTTTGGTCTTTTGATCACACCCACTCTGATTCGCGTAAAATGATGACAGGGCCTTGATTTGTATCCTCTGGTGGTTAGTCGCACTGAATATTCTCCATACTGCTATTGGTTGTTTCTATGGACACGCATATCATGTCTTCTTTTCAGAAGTATCTAGGTACATTGTCTCCTTTTAACTGGACTCCTTTATTTTTCTGGACTTTTTGAGATGGGGTCTCATTACACAGTTCAGGCTGCCTTTGAGCTCACTTTGTAGGCCAGGCCGGCCTTGAACTAGCAACAATCCTCCTGCCTCCACCTTCTGAGTGCTGGGATTACAGCTGTGAGCCACCACACCTGGCCTTAACTGGATTATTTATTTATTTATTATAATGAATTTCTGAAGGTACTTGTATACACTGAATATTAACCATTTCTCAGAACTGTAACTTGTGCTCATTTTCTCCCGTTCTTTAGGCTTTCTTCACTTTAGTGACTGCTTTGCTGTACAGAATGTTGTATTCTCACTTGTAGATTTTTCCTTTTATTCCCTGTGCTTTTGGGGTCTAGTCCAAATAAACATTTTCCTGTTTCAATGTCCTAAAGTGTTTGTCTGTATTTTTTCTAGAAATTTCATAGTTTTAGCTCTTACATTTAAGTTTTAATCCATTTTGAGTTGATTTTTGTAACAGGATACCAATAAGTATTTAGTTTCATGTCTGATTTTGCCAGCCCAGTGTACTGGAAAGACTTCTGATTCTCCAATGCATGTTGTTGATACTTTATTAAACATTAGCTGGCTGTAAATGTGGTTTACTTCTAGCCTTTCTGGTATGTTCTGTCAGTAGAAAGTTTTCATACAAATATCACACTATTTTGATTACTACAGCTTTTAATAGATTTCGAAGTCAGGTAATGTTATGCCTCCTGCTTTACTCTTTTACTCAACAGTAAAAATCTGTGTGTGTGTGTATGTGTGTGTGTGTAGCATACATAAATTTTAAGACTGTTTCTAGTTCTTTGAAGAATGCTATTGGTATTTTAGTAAGTATTGTATTGATTATTCTATTACAAGAATTCTATTAATACCAATTTTTTCAGTCCACAAACACAAGATGTCTAAACTTTTGCATATGTGTCTTCTTCAGTTTTATTCATCATTGCTTCATAGTTTGCATTGTAGATCTTTCATCTCTTTGCTTATGGCTATTCCTAGGTAGTTTTTTACTTTATTTTATTTAGCTATATAAGTGAGGCTGCTTCCCTGGTTTCTGTGTTAGACAATTCACTAATGGAATAAACTACTGATTTTTCTGTGTGCGAGGGCCCACAAGATTTCTAAAGCCAGCTGGATTGGCTGCCAGATTGTGTCATGCAGCATGACTGAGGAAAGTGGTGAGGATTAGGGTCATTGTTGAGAAAAAAGGTAAAATACCTACAGGTCTGTGTGAAATGATCCGTTATCCAAATTTAGTCCTCTTGAAGCTAAAGGACATGAACATGCAGTGGCAAAACACACAAAACTGTGCTTGCTTGTTTGGGCCTTTACGTTTTATAAGAGATAAAGATTGAAGTATGAGAAACAAGGAGAATTAGAGCCCTGACAGAGGAGTTTTTCCTGACTAGGTCAAAGGGAACGCCCGAAGGATGAGGACGTAAAGGCGTCTATCAGAGTACAGAGTAATAAAGACGTCTATCAGAGTACAGTGTAAAGATTAAACGTGAAGTTTACAATCGAAGAGAAAGGAAGAGAAACCAGAAAGTAGTTGACAGTTTAGGGGAAAAAAGAGCTCAAATGCATCTGAGAGTAAAGAGTGTATGCAGGGGCCACGGTAAAGGGGCACTGTGCATCTACTAATATCCCACCGCAGATGCACTGGGGGCTATGTCTTCAGTAACAAAATGAGATGTGTTAAGACCCACTGACTGCTGTGAAAAACCCTAAAGCATGGGAGCCGTCTATCCCACTTTTCATTGTTGGTTTGGGTTGCCTTGACGTGACCTCTGACGGCACAGGATTTAGCAGATATTCCTTATCCCCATTTATTTCCTCACATGGTAATCATTCTTTCTTTCTAGAAGGTCAGAGTTCCAGAGAGTTTATGCCTGCAACTACTTCCACAAACACACTTGTTCAGAGGCTTTAGACATCTACGATGAATTTAGAGCTCAGAACTTTATACCTTAACTACAGGTAGAGAGGGTGGGGCAGAGAGAGAGAGAGAGAGAGAGAGAGAGAGACAGAAAGAGACAGAGAGAGAGAGAAAGAGAGAGAGAGAGAACACATACATTTTGGGGAACTTTGGAACTTCCTGCTCAAAGTTGTCTGAAAACCAATGTAACATTTACAATTTAACATTCTTCTGGTGTATAAAACAACCAAGTAGCATATATATTTATTTCTCCAAGAGTCTAACAGACTTTTACCTCAATCATTAATCCTCTTGTAAGAAAATAAAATGGAATAATAAATCACCAGTGCAGATATGCTGAATTTGATCAATGTTTCTCTTCAGAAGTAAATAATAGAGCAACCCCCACTCTGTAATATTTATGTACCACAACATTCTGTCACACAGCATGGAGATGGATATGGATTGCTGAAAGGAAGCAAGACCTCCTCTCCCTTACAGACTGCTAAAGCAACAAGTCATCATTCACAGGGCAAGTAACATCTCATCCGGGAGCACCGCAGAGCATCCTCAGGAAGGACCTGCTCTCGTGCTCAGCCTCTTCCTCCCATGAGGAAGCTAACAGGGCTCGCTTCATTAATCATCCTAACGGGCAGGAGGAAGGGAATAGCTCTTAGAAAGGAGCTACTTCATAGACAGCAGTTTGCATAGTTTCTGATGTAATCCCTGAAACACAACTGTGAAATTCTAAACTCTGCTTCCAAAGAGGAGAGCTTTGATTTAGTAGCTGAGTGGAAGTCCCAATGTCACCCAAAATCTGAATGCTGGCTCTTCTGTCAAAGGTCTTCCCCAAAAAGTCCAGCTACTCTCCCTTCTCTGTGCTACAGTATGAGTTTTATTATGAGGAAAAATTTCATGCAAAGCCTCTCATTTTGAAGACAAGGGTAATTGAACATTTCTAGTAAATGTTTATTTAGATTGAAGTATTTATGTGTCATAACAAAAAAAATGAAAAAAGATATTTATGGCCACACATACACAAAAGAATAATACAAGCTTCAGTAATGAGTATCCCTATTAGAAGATTCAGGTATAGGATATGTGTAGTTTTTATAGTGTCCAAACCCAAAAGATGATTTTTAACTCACCCTTCTTACCCTCCAGATCATACTAGCCGGAAATTACTCTTAGAATGCACTAGGTAGAGGAGCTTCACTTACCAATAAGACTGGCAAAACATAGAAAAACCTCAGTAAGATTGCACTGAAGACAATAGACTGGGAGATCATCAAAAATGATGTCGATATACCACAAACGCAAGAGCGGGAGCACATGGCCTATTCGTCTCAGACCTCTGGTTGCTAATCCATAAAACAAAGAGAATAGAGGAAGTCTTTGTTCTTTGATGAGACTCCATAATGAATAATGCCAAAGGTGTTTTTTTTTTTTTTTTTTAATGGTTGTAACCAGTCAGGAAATTCTGCAAACTTCTCTTTCCAGGAGGTTCACAGTACAGGTGAGCAACATAAAATCCATTTTAAAGCCTATTGAGTTTTTCATCCCCTCATTTTGCCAATTATCTTTAGGTCCCTCTGCTATGGAGGAACACATACTAATAACTTGTCAAGCAACTTATTTGCAGAACACAGTTTAGGAAAAGATAGCTCAGCATAATAATAGATTTATGAAGTCCCCCCAAAACGCATGCATGTGTTTTGAGTAGGTAAGAGCAGTGAGACTGCAGCTGGGAAGATGTAAATGGCCATTTCACGGAATGAGGGCAGCACTAGACATTTCTGGATCAGAACTTAAACTCACATGTCCACAAGACCTAGAGTAAATGCAAATGCACGGCAAAGAATAAGACACAAGATAGTACATAGGAAGTGGCTGTCCAAGTAGAGCACAGAGAGAAGAGGAAATCGTGCACACGGCAGAGAAGTGGACAAAGGAAACTTTCTTTGCAGAGACGGTTACCACTACTCTCCAGCAGCCCTGCCGCCCAGGGACGCAGGCGCTGGCCCACCTGGCCTCCGATTTCAGAGAGAAGCTGGAAATTCATCTTAATTGAAAACTCTGAAATCTTTTGTTATTGGAAAATAAATTAAGACATCACACTTTCCGTTACGTTGGGAGCCAACAACTGGAGGAACAGGAAGTACTTCTCTGTGTGATCTTTGACCAGGGAACCACCTGCTTACGGCCACCTGCACCAGCGGGCCCTCTGCTGCGGCCGCCTCCTGGGCAATTAGATGGGCACGGGGAGCGCGGGCCATGGGGAGCATCACAAACCCCCATGAGCCAGGACAAGTAACAATTGTCCGTGGGGAGTTCAGGAGAAGATGATATTTTCCAGTGAGGGAGGGGGAGAGAGAGAAGGAAAAGAAGAGGAAGAGGGAAAAGAGGATGGGGCGGGGGGAGGAAAAAGATTTCCTCACAGGGGTTCCATGAACTTCAGTGGGGGGAATTTTTGGTTAGGCTGAAAGTGGTCTTAGCTGTGCTGAGATAAACTGGAGATTCAGGACGCCACAAAGAGGAAACATCACGGATCTGCTTCAGACCACCCTGTCCTCAGGAGCACAGGAGGAGGCACTGCACACGCTACGCCAGCATGGGGCGGGGGCAGAGGGGCTCGCCACTCTTTCCATCCAAGCTCTGGTGTCCTCTTGTGTTAAATGATCATATTCTCATTACCTTAAAACTACATTTTCATCGTAAATTATTATATATATGAACAAATGTACTTTAGGACAATATTTTTGTCACCTTTTCTGAAGATCATAAAAATGATAGAATGTCCTTTAAAGCTAACCGCAGGCAGGCAACACTATATAGGATACGGTACGAAAATGAGGTCTATTAGGAAATTAAATTTTTCTCTTAATATAGTAATTCTATTTCACACCAAGATATTATAAAAATATAATAAAACAGAAATGAGAAATTCAGTTAATTCTACTCTTAAGACTTCTATATTTTTTATATCTTCCAGAAAAACTGTGGTGCGGAAGAAAGAACATACAATAGAAAAAAGGTCGACTGATTTTTATCAGCCACATGCCACAGCAAGTGTTTCCAGACGTGACCACACCGGAAAAACCCAAGGACTTTTCATTAAAATCTGATTAGGGAGATTAACCCAAGATATTTGCATTCAAGAAAATGGATGAATTCTAAAAATATATGTACTTGTCAAATTTGTTATGCATTATAAAAAAATAGCACAGTTAGTCACTTTAACAATGCTTAATATTTATATATGAGCTAATGTAAAATTCCAATTTCAATTTTTTTCATGTAGATATTTTTTCCAACACTATCTGTTATAAAGATTGCCCTTTCCTTGTTGATTTGTCTCATAACTTTTGTCGAAAGTCATGTTACTGAATTTGTGAGGATTTAATTCTATACCTTCTATTTTATTTCATGGGTCCACATGCCTGCCTGCTTTTATACCTGTGCCACAATGTTTTGATTACAATATCTTCAAAGTAATCAGGAAATTTGAAATCTTCAGCTTTTACTTTTTGTTTTCAAGATATTTTTGGAAACCTGCAGTCCTGGGAATTTCCATTTTAACATTATAGTGGATTTGTATTTTAATAGAGATAGCATCTAATCTGTGGATCATCTTGGACAATATTGACATTTTAAGAATAATATTTTCTAATCCATGAATACAAGATGTCATTCTCCTTACTATCTCTTTAATTTCAGCAATTTTATAATTGTCAGGATATAAGACTTATATTAAATTTATTCCTATTTCATTCTTTTTGATACTATTTTAAAATTTAACTTTTGTTTTAGTGTATGTTTGCTGTCCATAATGACTACATTCCTCTTGTGGATTTGGCCCACACCATTCCTCTTCCTCTTACCCACACTTCTATCTCCTGGTCCCCTTCACTTTTGCAAAAGTTATAGTTCCCTATTTCCCAGAATCTATCTTTTACTTTGGTCTCCATTACTTTGAGTTTCTCATTTTTAAGACTTATGATCTCAAGTGCACCCATTTCCCACACTAGGTCATGCTTTTGGAATATTCGTCATTAGTGTAGAAGAGATACAGCTGACTTTACCCGTTTCTTTTATCCCACAGATTGATAAGATTCATTTCTCATACCTTGTGTGTTGGCATTTTTATCTGGAAATGTTACTAAATTAACTTTTTACTTTCTAACCGTTTTATTTTTGTGGTACTTTTAAGATATTTTACATATAAGACTATGTTATAAGCTGAAAAGATGTTTTACGTCTTCCTTCCTGATTCAAATTTCTTTTATTCTTTTTCTTAACTAAACTGCTCTGAATAGGACTTCCAATATTATATGGAAGAAAGAGACATCATACTGAAGCAAGATTTCTCAATATTATACCACTCAATTTGATGTTAACTGTAAATCTTTCCATAGCCTTTATTATGGTAAGATAGTTTTCTTGCTTTCCTACTTTTTTGTATACTTTTACCATGAAGACTGTTGAATGCTGTCAAATGTTTTCTTTGCACCAATTGAAATCATCATTTCCCTTTCATTCTGCAACGTAACATATTATTCAGAATAATGTTTGTATATTCAATACCTTATATTCCAGAAATAAATCTCATTTGGCCATAGTATATAATCCTTTTACTATGCTGTTAAATTTATTTTACTAATATTTTGTTGACGATTTTTGTGATAATGCTCATCAGGGATTTTGATATAGATTTCTCTAGTAGTGTCTTTGGCTTTATATTAGAATGATCCTGACCTTGTGGAAGGAATAAGAAATTAAATTTCATTTAATTAAAACTCATCTGTTGGGGCTGGGGATATAGCTCAGAGGAATAAGTGCCTGCCTCGCAAGCACAAGGTCCTGAGTTTGATACCTGGTGCCGCCAAAAAAATAAATAAGTAAGACTCATCTGTTGACTCTGATCCCCAGCTACTGTAGAGAACCATTGTTGTATTGAATGATAGATGTTTAATGATACTTAGAACTCTTTTATAAGCTTTAACAGTATGTGTTCTCCGTTAAGAAAACCTCCATATACTTTTATAAGTTTTAAAATTTATGAAGAAATTTTATAAAATTTTAACCATCTAGAAATTATATTGAAAAGGCAAGAATTTCATTACATTCTAACATTATAGATCAGGAAATGTTGACACAAGATTCGTTTACATTTTTGCAAACAAGTGATAGAGATGTGAGAAAAATGGAAAAATAAATTATGATATAATACTCATACATAAACCATAAATAATATGGATTCATAAAAAGTCTAAGGTAGGGTAAAAATACATATTGATCTTTTATAATATACATGTTTCTAAGGCAGTGATAGTGGGAGTATGTATAAGTTTATTATTCCCATGTGGTTAAAAAAACACTACACAATACACAACACATTAAAACAGCAAATGAAGTCAGCAGCTGAGCATTTTCCACAGTTTGGTCTGAAGTTAGCTCAGTGCACAGTGTGTCCTACGCACGCAGCAGTGGCTCCTACTCTTGGTTAGGTGCTCTGAGATGGGACACTGGTAAGGGATCTACAAGCATGAGCCCAAAAGATGAGGAAGGAAACAAAAGAAAGCAGAATCTGACAGAGAGAGAAGTAGAGGCATGCCGCAGGTCTGAGGACCTTTGAGCACAGGGAGTTTGGGACCTACAGTGGCAGAGCTGATCTGGCCAGCCACCGCGGCCCAGTCTTCACGGTTCCTGTCAGCTGGGGCAATGATGTGAGCTGCAGTGGGACAGGGTATGGCACTGAGTGAGGTCGCCTTCTGCAAGTGAGGAAAGCAGGGCCGCACTGCAGGAGTCTGCACAGTGCGTCAGGCTGTCAGCAGTTTTCTCCAGGACTTGCACAACAGTGTTTTTCTTGTTCGCTATCACCACTAAGTTCTAGATTAGAGCTCATTCGTTAAAATTGAATTCTCTACTTTTAGGTCCTATCTAGGAAAGGTTTCACAATTTCACAGACTATATCTTGACAAAATGTTTCCATTTTCATTAGCTTAAGAGTCATTATTTCATGTTTCTCATTAAAAACAAAAGATGAGGATCTCACCCACATAGTTCATCAGGCATTGAATGCTCTTTATTCTAGGCTGAATCTTATGTGTCTGATAACATGGGTCATATGTCAAAAATAATTTTATCTCCTTAAAAAAGAGAAAATAATGATTTTGTAAGCCATGAACTGGTAAAATTTCATATCGTCTTGCCCCAGTAAAGTATTGACACACCCTTATTTTTTGCGTGCATACTTTCTTCCATTCTTTCTAAAGATATTCATCTACCATTTACTAAATATTAGGTGCTAGAGTATACTTTAAAGACACAAAGGACACAACATGGTCTCTAAGGAGTTGATAGACCTATTGAAAAAATGTACATGAAAAGAAACAACAAAAAAAATGCAGTACAGAATGCTACACTGACAAGAACTGGAGAAAAGTGGGAGAAGGTTAACTGGTCAGCACAGACGGTGTGCATAGGCTGTGGGTTTTTGTGTTGGGATCCATCTCAGAAGTCATTTAGACAGCCAAACATCTGACACTTGAGTCTTTTCTAAAATCTCTTTCATCAACAAGAAAATGTTAGAAATGAATGACATGAATGTTAGAAACTGTAATTCATTCTGTGGGAGCTGTAATGTTAAAACAAAAATTTATGCAAGATGGAATCTGTTGCTTCAAAGATGATCTTCATTAGTTCTTTTTCACCTCTGGAGAATGACTTCTATTTCTCCACATATCAGCTCATCAAGTACATAAAAGCAACAAGGATTATTAGATTTATTATCTTTTTAAAAAGCAGAATGTTACGGGGAAGAAATTAACACAAATTTTATGCTCAGTAGGAATTTACAGAGGGTAAGCAGAAAAATCTTAGTGAGTATACTTGACTAAGTCAAACATATAAAGAATAAATACATGAAAATACTTATTTTAACCTCATAAGATCACAGATGGCAGACAAAGGATGGCTAACCTTCTAAGATGATATCAACCTTAAGGAATATAAATCAATCAGTAAACAGGTAATTTATAGAAGAAATATGATGGGGAAAGGCATACATTAAAAAATGCAACAGTCAATGCTTAAAATTTTCTTTTTTCTTGAACCATTTTGCATGCTTAATCTGATAATCAGAATGACTGATCTGAAAACCACAATATGCAATATAAGAAATATTGTTGAACTCCTACCATCTTATATGGTGAAGCTCTGCATCATTTATGATTTTTTTTTATTTGTTACTGTCTTTGATTGTTTGATCAAGCTTACATTCTTACATCTGGCACGATGAGCAACTTTGTTGAATGTACCAATATGCAATGTAGCAACCTTTGTTAATTCCTATCATTTTGTTTTGAGGTCATGTATCATTTTTGTTGTTTTTGTGTTGCTTTGATTTTGTCTTCACTGTTGTTTTGTTAGGTTATTTAATCTTTAAAAGAAAAAAATGATTGTTGCCCGTACATGGTTTTACACACCTGTAATCCCAACATTCAGAAGGCTGCACCAGGAGTTTCTCCATGAATTCAAAACCAGAGTTGGCTACATAGTAAACCCAAGGCCATCCTAAACTACCCAGTGAGACCCTGTCTCAAAAATTTTTTGCTGAGGGAAATAAATGGTTTTGAATAGTATTAAAACAACATAATAAAACATTTTATGAACGTTGAACTATCAAAAATTTCTTTGTTAGATGGATTTGTTAGCATGGATTTGTCTGAAGGTGACAATTCTAGTACTATTATAGTTGAACTGAAATAGTAAGCACTAAAATTGTAAATAGCATACTGGTCTTAAAAAATATTTCTACATTTAAGTATGTATAATAGTATCTGTATTTAAGAATTATTCAACACTTACTGGTACAGAAAACTATGTGAGATTGCTATGGCAAGCAGAAATACAGAAATGACACCCAGGACTTGGAGGCAGATTTATTACATCGACAGGCGCTGATCAGGGTCATCCTGAATATCAGACCCTGTTATCTTGTGGTCTAGGGCTTGTATGGGATAAGCAAGTGGGAAGTACAGAGTGGCTTGTCAGTTGAGGACTGGTTCTTATAATATGCATCATGGTGACCAGCTATGTGTCACAGTGACCCACTTCTAAGAGACAGAAGCAAGCAGAAATAGAACAGGAACTATTACCCGGGCAACTAAAAACCTGAATAATACTGGCTGGAGAGCATTTTCTGTTACAAGAGCTATATGTGATATTTCATATACATCAAGTTCTTCCACTTTACTCCTGTTCTACAGATGAGATGAGGCTTAGTGTCACACACTTTAAGTGATGGATCTAGAACTGATTCGCAGGCCCCAAATCAGTTCACCTTCCCTGTGAATTAGCCCAAAGGAAATAACTCCACAGAAGAAAAGTACGGTTAAACAAAAGGACATTAATCACAGTGTTATATAAATCAGCAAAACAAGTAATTGGGTAAATTAAAAATGAAGTGTGCATAAAGTATTTCATTTTTAGTTACTTTGGGGTTGGTGTAGAAACTTGAAATGTGGCAAGTTAAAAGCATAATGCAAATGATATTTATGTTGACTACAACCATTCAAATGTACTGTTATGTGGAAAAATAGCACACTAAATGTAAAATGAAAGTAGCTATGCTAGAGATTATTACTTTTAAATTCTTTTTTCTTTTTAATATATTTCCAAAAGGCTACAGTTTTCTTACTTTAGACCTTTATCCCTTATTAAATTTCACATATCACTGGGCTAGACCTGCACCTAAATCACGTTAATCTCCTGTATTTTAATAATGTGTAATTGATTTGGAAGGAAAGGAGAGGAGACAAATTCAGAAGGATAGGCACAGAACAGGGAAATGAAAAGACAAACTTCAATTTCTGGTGTTATTAGGAATAGTTTCCTATAATAAACCATATAGCATTCTTGTGTGATCATTTTTCTGAAAATTTAGTTTGGTCTAAAATTGGCACCAATCTTGGATAATAAAAAAAGTATGAAAATGAAAGCCCTGGTGGTATTGTTCCCCACTTCCCTTTTTTATTTTAAAGAAATAAAACTGGCAGAAAATCATCTAGAAACATTTAACTGATCCATACAATATACAACATTTCAATATGGTGAATTTCAAAGCCTTCAGGTAGTCTGTGCAGCAGCTGCTGCAGGGCTATGTGCACCACTCTGCTTTAGGTGAGGTGCATCTGAGTATAGTGACTCGTTGGTTTCTTTATGTACCCTGGGGAGGAACGACACTGGGTATGAGGAAAAGACAGAGACGAAACAAACAGCTGGGTCGGGTGGAGACTGCCTCTTTACCTGATGGGTAAGAGAACCTGAACAGCACCAGGACAGGTGTTTATGTATACTCTCGAAAGGTAGTATCATGAGACACAAGGTTTCCTAGCAACTAACTACTGAAATTGTCCAAGCAGGATGGTATTCTCAAGACCAAGGTAACATGATTGCTTTAGGCACGCTTGCTCTGTTCTGCCCTCACACATGTGACCAATTTCCAGTTTCAGCAACTGAGCCTCACTGATCGTATCAGCTTCGTCCTTACCCAGCTAGGGTGAGGTATTCTCAGCATGTTGTCAGCTCCACAAATTTCCTACGGTAGCACCAAACCTCAGGGACACATGAGCCCTGAGGGTGAGGTCGGTCTACACGGAATCCTAGAAACTTCATGCAGAAGAGGAAGTCTCCGCAGGATAGGGAAGCAGATGAGAAGAGACTTGCCAAAGGTGCTCAAAGATGGAGAGCTGGCTGGCTCTAGGAGGAGACAGGACCTTTCACCAAGGCGTGGGCCAGACTGCTGCTGAGCCCAGCCTCTGGGACATGTGCAAAATCGCCCAGTGGTCAGGACACCAAATGCGACCATTCTTCAACAGGTGTAATGCAAGGACTCTTAAAGTGAGAAGAAGGTCACATATGTAGGTTCTCTGATCTGAATGAGCTTTACAAAAGTGAAAGCTATGAAATAAGGGGGAAAACTTCCAAGAGAAACTTTGTTAAATGGAGACGCTTGAATACACATCAAATTTGCTAGATTTATTCAGGCTCAGTGTTATTTTCTTTGATTTGATTTGATCAGCTAATGAAAAAATGAAAAATATTTCAAATCTGACATAAAATCAGTTATATATATATTCATATACATATGACTATATGTGTAAACCAAACTGTAGTAAAATCACATTTTTGAAATTTAAAAATTTTAAATCAGTGTTTATTTAATATTGAAGTATATATAAAGGACCTGCAATCTTATTAAATGCAGATTTTGGTGTTGGTCTGGGATGGGGCCAAAGAATTTGCCTTTTTAAAAAAAAACTCCAGTGAAATAACTTTCATAGTGAAGGTAGTAATTGATAATTACAAGATTGACATCCTTTGGCAACAACTGATAAGTCTCAAAAGTATTTATACTGTAAATGCCAGTCTTAATAATAAAGTTTTTGTTACTTTTTCAACCATGGCCTGTAATTATGATGAAAAGAACTTATTGCTACATCAAATTCATATCTTCTTTTATAAAAGAGCACTTTTTATTAAGCATAGCTGCCTAAGTTTGAATAGCATGGGTATACAGTGTCATGTTGAAATAGTTGTATAAAACAGGTAAAACAGTAAGAAAAGATAACCCTGAAATCAAGATGAGTATAGTTTATTGGGAGAAATAAAGAAACATTCATAAATAATTAGAATACAATGCATTTTATTCAAAACATCAAAAGAAAAATAAAACTGGATTAACTTGGGGGGGATTTTCTGAATGGAGTTAACATTTGAGGTAGGGATTGTGTGCGACAAGGAATCCTAAGACTTACTGAGTTGCTGGCCTCCTCTAAAACCTTCCTGTGTACAAGTTTGACTGTGTTCCACAGCTGCTCCCTTCTGCATTTCTGGGTAGATCAGGAGTGAGCACCAAGAGAAACACAGTCATCAGCAGCCCAGCTCTGAAGGGAAACATCAAACTCTGAGGAGCTCACCGTGGTGCGCTTGTTAAAGGAGTACTTCAAACTGAATTGTAATAAAAGCCTTGAATTCAAAGACCTGTGAGATAGTAACAAAAGTCAGGGGTAGCAATAGAATTGGAGGCAGACGAGAGAAAAACAGCAGAGAATAGCTGAGCTGCTGTCAAAACAAGAACTCTTGTGCCAGTGGCCATAGACACTTGCTTCTGAGGTGAAGACAGTGTGTGTGGCTTGCACACTTGGTGGTGCACACTTCAGCACCACTTGAAGAGCTTCCATAAGTCCCAGTGCCCACTCCGGATCAGAATCTGCCATTCCTCCAGCTACAGAGTGTGGAGGGTTCTAGCGTTTCTAGTTCCCACGTGATGTTCCCACTGATGCCCTGCAGAGCACACTTGGAGAGACCCTGCTTCAGAGAAAGACTGAGAGACATTGTGAGAGCAAAAAAAGCGAAGGGGAAGAAGAATGGACTCCAAGAACTAAAAATAATACGAGTAGACACAGGTTTATGAAACAGTGATATTCTCAGAGAATTTGAGAAGTTTCCTGGGGTCGTAGTAAAATGAACAAATGTAAACAAAGAAGGACATGAAATTTGAACAGACTGTGAGGTGGTGGTCTTCACCCTTTATGGTAGGGAAAGGAGCGATCCTGACCAAATGTAGGAATTAGAAGTGATTCTCGCCATAGTTCCTTGGTAATTAACATAAGAATCAAGCTAGGCCTTGAATGTTCAACACAAATTTCAAATATACATTTCTGGAGGTATTTTTCACAAGAAAAAAATGTTCACAATTAAGTAAAGCCACATATGTATTATTCTCAGGTCTTGTACCTAAAAGGCAAAATGAAGTGCTTAAAAAGATTTCAGAATAATATGTCATCAAAGTTTTAGATATTTGGAAAACAAGATATTATTTTTCAAGGAAATTAAAAGTCTGTGCTTCCAAATATAATAATATTTCTCATGAAGTTTCAATAAAAAAAATTTCTGTTCTTCAGAGGTTTTGAGCACATCCTGATATATCATTATATGTTTATTTGTATTTCTTCAATATCAATCCCTGCATGGTATGAAAGTTATTTTCAAATGAATTCTATTTATTAATTATAAAAATACTTATGTAGGAAATCTTTATTTTTACCTCTGCTACTGCATTAACACATAGGTGAACTCATCTTGCTGTTTTGGAGGGGTTTTTTTACTTTATTAGAATAGCTTTGCAAATAATCCTTCAAAAGTAGTAACAGTTCCAACCTCAGTTTTATCTGCCCTCATCTTGTTATTTATTAACAAGTCTCATCAGCTGTGCCTGATTTATCAACAGTTTATTTACATGCCAAATGCTGAAAGTATAAAAATGAATTGCACCTTTTCATTCATATTGTCTTGACAGTTTGCACATTTAATTGTATTTGTTTCTATTCATTAAGGTCCCTATCTCTTAGATACAATAAAAATATCAACCATAAAATCACACTTCCTTAATTTCTGGGGATTTTTCATAAAGATATTTGAACAATTGGCAAAATATTTATTTAGAGATGTCATAAATTTCTTCCTTTTTCGCAGGTACTTTCCCAGTGATTCATGTGCCCACATACCTGTCCTTAACAATCATCTCAAACAAGTGTTTTTTCTGGAGAAACTTTCCAAGCCTGACTGCCTGATGGAAATGTCATCTAAATGCCAATGTTGCAAATATCCTAAAACACTTATAGGTTATCAATTATTTTGGTAGCAGCAAAGACAAAAATAACTCAATGGCCACACTGCCTTGCTGGATCCTTTGGGTGGAGTTTTTTATTTATGTGTTTACTTGGCCCCAAAACTGGGCCTGAGGCAGAAGGCTTGCTGTGAGTTCGAGGCCAGCCTGGGTAACAGGTAATTTCAAGAACACTAGAAATATGTAGTGACACACTGTCTCTAAATAAATAAATAAAACCAAGAGTAACTCACCCACTGTGCTACGAGTTCACACGCTGAACTTTGATCAAACATATATTTTCAAAACCAGGAGCCTGAAACAGAAAGACTGAGATTGAGGCCATTTTGAGCAACGCACCGAGATCAAGGGCTCCCGGGACTACGTAGTGAGAACATGCTCCTCAAGACAAAACAAAGCAAATATTTTAAAATTTTATTTGTTTGTTTGTTTGTTAAAGATTATTTTTCCCAATTTAAAATGAATTTTAAAATTTTAATAAGTATTGGAAATACATAATACTTGCTTTCATCTTGGCGAATTGGCGCGTGAACACATCACATCTTAGTCATTATCCTTAACCTCCCCTCCCTCCCCTCCTGGCTCCTTCCAGTCTCCAAAGTCCACCTCCCTGCCTCCCGCCATTGAGTTCCGTCATCTGTGGGAGAATGGATGCACCTTGGGCCCTTACTGCCAAGTGGAATCAGTCAGACACAGAAGGTTAAATATCACGTGGTTTCTCTTATATGAGGAACTCAAAATACAAATGATGTAAAGAGAAAAATAAAATACAATTTATGATCAAAGACAATTTAGAATTACAGTGGTTCCTCGGTTTACAAACTTAATTCTTTCCATGATTCTGTTCACAACATGAGTTGGACGAGTACCAAATCCAATTCAATGGTTAGGTTCCATGTTGACTTTATGGAGAAAGTCAATTTGATTCTTGTCCAATTCAGTTTGCAGTCAGAATTATGGAAAGAATGAAGCTCACAGAGAGGGTAGTGCTGTACAAACACATTTGGTGATTACAACTACTCACCACTGACAGTGCAACTTTAATAACAAGTCAAGAGTGTCAGCTTATCTCAGAAATTTAAACCAAAGAAGAAGGCTCCTGGGCCGCTATGAGGACCAGACTCTTCCTGAGGGAAGATGGCCAACTCTGAGGACCTCCAAACGATTCTGATTGGTCATGAATATTTATTAGACCAGTCAGCTGAAAAACTTGGGAAGAAAATTAAGTATATATTTTTGAGGCATTTTTATACCAACTAAAGGCTTAAAACTGGCTGAGGCTGGTGATTGATGTGGACTCCTTTTCTAGAAGAATGTTAAAGTTTTGAGGTCAAAAACGTGATGAGAAGTAAATTCAATTCAAGTAGTTTAATAATTCCTGTTTATGAATTTTTATTTTATAAATTGGAAATCACATTTCAAAAATAAAAATAATATTTTTCCTGCTCTTGGATACAGAATTGTTTTATTTATTGAAAGCGGGACATTTAAACTACTAAATTGTTTTCTCCTTGTTTTAAAACAAGTTTTCAAAAGGCCAAGGAGTAGAGTGACTAGCTCTTCTAAAGAATATTAATCCAAAAATAATTGTTGGCATATAGTAATATTTAAAGAGATATGGTCACTTGCAGTGCTATTTTGGCACTGAAGACAGTTTTTACTGGTAGAGAATCTCTTTCCTCCAAAAAGCTTGAGTGCTAAATTCATACAATGTATTGCGCATTTGTGGAGGAAAAAATAACTCATAGATTTCATGGTTTTAGGAATAACTGATTGAAAAACTAAGCTAACGGTTTAATGTTAAAAGTTTAAATATTTAAAGTGATATAAAATATTCGTGTTAAAATATATTTTTGAATATTTCATATAAGCAAATTAAATGTGCTTATAAGAATGTAAAAACATGAATTAACTACTTTAAAATAAGTAATTCCAACTTTAAACATCTCAAGATGAAGAAAGAAATATAGTTTTGCCTAAGAAGATATGACAATCAAGAAATTATTGTTTGATCCAATAATTAGATTAGAGCTAAGCTCTAATAATAATAATAATCTAGCACAGATTTTAAAATCAGAATAATAAAAACTATAGTATACTCTACACACACTAAATTCATTTCCTTCATTTCCTAAAATGAAAATATAGGTCATGTTAGATTCAAGTTATAAGCTAGTTTAAACACACTGAAACATAAAATCACAAAATTTAAATATACCTTTAGTTAAATGCAGCAGTGTTTATGTATGTGTACATCCCATAGTAATTACTATAAGATGTAAAAATTAAATTTTATAGCCTGGCTTATACAAGGTCCTGGTAGTAGTTTAAATGCCTTTATCTTCAATCAACACTAGACGTTTTTAAATTAACAGAATACACTAAGATTAGATTTTTACAGTTGAAGTTATTAACTGGTTAGTGAACATAATGGATTTTAGAAATGGGTTCTTATGTGTAAATTAGTAGTTTCTCGAGCTGTACTGGTTTGTGTAGAAGTATTTTAATTCCATTGTTGCCCTAGAATTAAGAGCACATAAAAATCAAACAAAAAAATTGGCGTCCTTTTGAATTGCTACTCAGCATCTTACATGGTCCTATGTCATTTACCTACTTCAGAAGATTGTTGCTTTCTTGACACCATAAGTGTTGGTAAACTCGCTCTTGCCACCTGATTAACTATAATAAACATGGGATTTTTGAAGCCAGAGATGTCTACCTAAGGCTTTATATCTACTTGTGTTTGTGGCAGGATTACCTTCATAGCTTTGTTTTCACTGATACCTGGTACAAAGTAGCTGAGGGAGAACCCCCCACCATCACCTTCCTCTAACTACTAGAGGCTACTAATACTCAACAAAAGAAAGCCAGTTACCATACTGTCTTGGTTACTTTTCTCTTGTTGCTGAGACAAAATATCTAACACCCAAAATGAAGGAAGGAAAGGTTTATTTAGCTTACAGTTTGTGGAGGTTTCAGTCCATACTTGGCTGGCTCAGAGGCAAAGGGGCACATGGCAGAGGACAAACATTCATGGCTGCAGAACACAGCAAAAATAACAAGAGCAAAAGGGAGGAATGACGGCCAGCAGCCTCTTTCCTTCCCTTAAACAGGCTACCCCTACCCAGGTAGCACTCACATAATCTCAATGCCCTCCTCTTCCACGGGCTCAGGATATGTACAAAGTAAGCAAACTGGCTTCCTGCTGAGTCACTCAGCCAAACCTCTAGACTCCCTAAGCTGACACAATGTATCAACCATAACACATACATAATCACACAGGCTGAGACCAGTTTGCAGCACCATGCTCTGGTCTCAGGGATTGATTAGTGAATCAGAATATAACCTAACCCAGCAGCCAAACTGAAGCTTACAAGTTTTGTAGAAATTAGTTAGAAAATATTGATTTCCAAAGACACTGTCAACACACTGAAGTTGGCAGTGGTTAAATGGTCTCCTGTGTAAGGCCATATTTGCTGGTACATGAAAAAAGTCTGCATAAGAAATAATTCAAAGTTAAGGAAAACAGATGTAGCAATGAATAAGTTCTTGAGAATTTCAACTCAGAAATACTTGACCTAGTTCTACCACCAGCCTTTTTATTGAGAAAATGTCAAATTTACCTTGAATTATTTGGGGTGCATTTCCTTTCTTCAAGCACAACAGATCTTTATAAAACATAAAGTAATACATTTTCTCAAGTAATAGTAAAAGATACCTATTTCTGTTTAAATTTATATGTAAACACCTACTAGCTCATCTTTAGCAGCAATATAGACTAGTTATTAGACATATAAGAAATTTATATAATCACAGAACATATTTGAAATGATATATATTCTTGATTTTACTTGTTATCTAGACTATCTTTCCATTTTAAATTTATTTCTAGCTCACATGTATTAATTGAATACTAAGGAAGTTCACTAGGATATTTCAGTACAGGTGTAAAGCATGTCCTGATTAAATCCACTCACTCCAACCACCCTCCCCTTGCCCTTTCTCAAACTCTAGTCATTATTATGCAAAATATAGATTGACTTTTTTTATTTTCACTTCTGATAGAAACCAGGAAGCACTTGTTTTTCTTTGCCTGGCTTGTAACACTTTTAAAAATATCATCTTCAGGTTAAACTATTTTGAAACAAATAACAGTCTTTTATTCCTTAATGTGAATAATACCCCATTGCATATATACACCATATTTTCTTTATCCATCCATCCATTGATGTGCACCTAACTTGATCTCATACATTAGCTAATGTGAATGCTGCTGCAGTGAACATGAGCATCAGGTGCCTCTTTGTTACTCTAACCTTATTTCCTGCGGATATATACTCAGAAGTGGGATGGCTGGTGGACAGATGATCTACTTTTAGTTTCTTGAGCAAATACCACACTGTTTGCATCAGTCAGCGCTTATTAGAGAAACAGATTTAAAGCAAAATGTAGAAATATATAAGAGTTTACATGATTGGCTTCCAACAGCAGCCACAGAGTTGTGTATGGAAGACTGCAAAGGTCCATCTGTGCACTGGGGATCCACAGGATCCAGCTGAAGGCCTGGAGCTCAGTATAGTGCTCCATGCCAGTCTCTACCAAGAGGCTGAAATGTCTGCACTGGAAGGTGAAAGTGTCAGTGCTGGAGGCTCTAGAGACTGTGCAGGAAGATAGGAGATGACAACCAAGGTGGAAGTAAAGACTACAGCTCCTCCAAATTACATAGAAGCAGTCTTTTCCTCTTCATCTCCTTTTATGCCATTCTGGTGACAGCCCTCCCTGGATGGGATCTTCCACACCTAGAGCTATGCTGAGCCAATTTACTTGGCCAATATTTACTCAGGTTGACACAATCAACCAACTATCACACTGTTCTTGCCACCATTTGGTATTTTGTGATTTTTTAAATAATACCCATTCTAACTGCAATAAGATGAAATCTCATTGTAGTTTTGATTTTTATTTAATGATACTGGTATTTCTTCACTCAACAATCTTTGTTTAAAATCAGTTTGTTACCTACTAGTATGACTGTGAAGCAAAATTGTTGAGGATAATGATACAAGAGTGTTAGAAGTACAGGAAAACAATAGCTAGTCTAGGATGTAAAGAAAGAGAAAACAGAGATTCCAGTAGTGGAATGATGGGGATAGCAACCCATAGAATGGGTCTGTAAAATCAAAGAGTTCTTGTCAGGAACTGCTAATGGAGAGAATGGGAAGGACAGGAACACCACAGGGTAACTGCATAACAACTTTTATACACGACCCCTAGCTTCACTCTGAAGCTCAACTGATGCCAATACTCTATTCATAACTGCCTTACCATTGTCTTTCTAATTACTCATTCAGATTTTCCAGACTTCCGACAAGGCATGTGCTACTCTATTATAGTCTTAATAGTGTGCAAATCTTTATGTTTTATGATCAATATGAATTGTAACTAACCTAGGAAAAAAGACATACACACACACACACACACACACACACACACACACACATATATATTATTCCCTTTAGTGACTTTTGTACGTTTTGCAATAAAAGCTCCATGAATATAAAATCACAAAGAAGTTATGAGTTAGTATTAGAAATAGTTTTAAGCCCTACTTCCTCAACTACTGTGCTGGAAAAGGAGTGTAAGTGTGTTATGGTTTGTGTCTACATGCCCACCCCAAATCCTCATGCAGTCATGGGGCAGGCTTCTAGAGTTTATGACTGATCCATGAGCCAATGCTGGGATGATGGGTGTGAGAGCTACACCCGCCCTGGGGTAGATACTTCGCACATGTAAGGGAGAGAAGAGGCTGCTTCCCCCACTCCTCCCTTTTTGCACTTGCTTTTGCTATCTTCTGCTGCCATGAACTGCAGCCTTCTGAGTCAGAAGCCGCCAAGTGCGAACTGAAACCTCCACAAACTGTGAACTAAGTAAACCTTTCCTTTCTACATTTTAAGTGTTGGGTATTTTGTCTCAGCAACGAGAGAGAAGTAACAAAGACAATGTGCATGCTCCTTCTTTCCTCCATTACCTCTCTGGATGAAGGTGCTAGTGAGAGGAGTGTAAGTCCATACTCCTTTGATCCATTGCTTGGGACAGCAGTGCCAGTGAGAGGAGACATCCAAAGGAACAGACATCTCCTAGGAAAGCCTCAACATCAGTGATGAGGCTATCTAGTACTAGAAATCTAAAAGCATCAACACAGTAACAAAATAAAATAGAAAATAACAGGTGAAGAAGCAAAATGCAATCCCAAACACCCAACCCACCAAGGACAAGTCCAGAACACAAAAAAATAGAGGAAATCAGAGGCCAAGAAATAGAACTCTCTGAAATGATAGCAGCAAAAGTGAAAAAAAAAATGGAAGAAGCTGTGGAAAATAATCTTTAACCTGCAAAAAGAAATGACTGTCAAAATAAAAGACATTGAAGTAGACATAGACAAACAAATAGAGAAGCTCAGGAAAATGATGGAAACAACGAATGCCAAACATAGACAAGAAATGGAATCAATGAAGAGATTCAAACAGAAATGAAGACATTAGAAACTCCATTTAAAGTATATGCAGCAGATTGAATGAAGGCAAGAATAGAATATCAGATCTAGAATACAGGAACATGATCAGCAATCAGAAAAAGAAAGATACCTTGAAAATCACAAAAGACTATGAAAAAAATCAGTGCAACAGCTACAGAATAAACAAAGAAGGACAACATAAGATTTATTGCAATCATCAAGAAAGCTACAGAGAGCACAAATCTATTAAAAACCTCTTTACAGATCTAATGGCAGAAAATGTCCCAAACGTGGATAAAGAATTTGACATACAATAAATGAAGCATATGGAAATCCAAATAACCATGACCAAAATAAATCTATATCAAGACATATAATAATAAAGATTCAAGAAATTTAGCACAAGAGCAAAATATTAAAAGCAGATAGAGAAAAGAAACATACCACCTATAAGGGAAAACCCATCAGAATTACAGCAGATTTCTCAATACACAATCTTAAACAATAAGAGCTTGGAGTGAAGTATTTCAAGCCGTAAATGGAAACAACCTTTAACCTAGATTGATATATCCTGTGAAACTATCTTTCAAAATTGATGGAGAAATAAGACACTCCTATGACAACGAACAACTGAAAAAATTTATGACCACCAAATCAGCTCTACAAAATGCTCTGAAAGACATATTAGAAAGAGCTAATAAAGGAACACCAATAGAAAGAAGGCACCAGAGAGAGCAAGCGTTAAAAAGAGCAGAAAGACAGGGAACAACAGAGAAACAATATAAAAAAGAAAAGCCAAGACATGTCCGTTATAACCATCAACATAAATGGTGTCAACTCACCAATCAAAAGAAACAGACTGGCAGAATGGATCAAGAGGAAAGATCCAACAATATGCTGCATTCAAGAAACACATTTAGTCCAAAAAGAAATTCATAGACTAAAAGTCAAAGGATGGAAAACAATTCTCCATGTCACAGGAACACAGAAAAAAGCAGGGGTAGCTATCCTATTTGCAGACAATGCAAACTTTAAGCCAAAACTTATCAAAAGAGCCAAATGTCACTACATACTAATTAAGGGAATACTCCAAGAAGAAGAGATAACAATCAAAAATATTTATGCACCAAACACAGGGTCACTCATCTAACTAAGACAAGTATTAACAAACATGGAAAACCAAATAAGCACTAACACAGTTGTAGTGGGGACCTCAATGGCCCACTCTTGCAAATGGATAGATCGATTATACAAAAAATCAACAAAGAAATATTAGAATTAAAACAAGCCTGTGAGCAAATGGTCTTAGTAGGTGTCTACAGAGTGTTCCACCCCAAAACAACAGAATATACATTTTTTTTCATCTGTACATGGGACATTCCCCAAAATAGATAATATATTAGCTGACAAAACATGTTCAAGTGTACAGAAACTGAAATCATCCCATGCATACTATTTGACCGTAGAGCAATGAAACTGGAAATCAACAACAAAGGAAACCACAAAAACTATATTAACACATGGAAATTAAACAACACCCTTCTGAACAACCAAAGGGTCACAGAGGAAATTAGAGATGAAATTAAACAGTATATACAGTCAAATGATAATGCCAATACAACATACTGAAACATATGAGACATAGTGAAAGCCGTTCTATGAGGGAAATTTATAGCAATGAACCTACACATCAGGAAAAAATAAAAAACTCAAATAAACAACCTAATATTGAACCTCATGCTTCTATAAAGAGAAGAACAAATCAAACTCAAACTCCTATGAGGGAAGAAATTATAAAGATAAGAGCAGAAACTAATACAATAGAGACAGAGAAAACAATGCAAAGAATCAATGAATCAAAAAGTTGGTCCTTTGAAAGTATAAATAAAATCAATAAAGCATTAGTCAACTGCATGATAAAAGGAAAGAAAAAACACAAACTCAAGCAATTAGGAATGAAAAGGGGGAAATTGCAATGGATTCCACGCAAATCCAGGAGACCATCAACACCTATATGAGAACTTATATTCCAATAAGATGAAAAACACAGAAATGGATAGATTCCTAGACATAACCAAGTTGCCAAAACTGAAACAAGAAAATATAAAAATTCTAAATAAACTGATATCAGCCAAAGAAATTTAAAATGTAATTTAAAAGTTACCAACAAAGAAAAGCCCAGGCCCTGATGGATTTATAGCTGAATTCTATGAGAAATTTAGATAAAAGCTAATGTTATGAATGCTAAAACAGTACTTCCAAAGTCAGTCCTGGAAACATTACCCTGATTCCAAAACTAGAGAAGAACCCAAGCATGAAAGGAAACTACAGGCCAATGTCGCTAATACACACTGCCGCAAACATCTTTAATAAGATACTGGCAAGCAGAATGCAGCGAATTCTCAAGAAGGTTGTACATCATGATCAAGTAGGATTCATCACACGGATTCAGGGATAATTCAACATACACAAATCAATAAATATAATACACCATATGAATAGAACCAAAGACAAAAATCACATGATCATTTCAGTAGATGCAAGAAAAGCATTTGACAAAGTCTAA
Source organism: Dinomys branickii (assembly GCA_004027595.1). Lineage (NCBI taxonomy): Eukaryota > Metazoa > Chordata > Mammalia > Rodentia > Dinomyidae > Dinomys > Dinomys branickii. The sequence goes on from PVLD010008747.1 coordinate 79,375, forward strand.
TACCCATTCTTGATAAAAAAAAAAACCTACAGAAAATTGAAACAGATTATCTTTACTTCAATCTTATAAAAGCCACATAAGACAAACCAAGAGCTAATATCATATTAAATGGTCAAAAACTGAGAATTTTCACTCTAAAATCAGGAACAAGACAAGGATTTCCATTATCATGACTCATTCGATACAGTTCTTAAAACATTAGCCAGCACAATAAGATAAGAGGAAAAATTAAAAGGAATGAAGAAAGGAAGAAGTCAAATTATTATATGCAGATGACATGATATTCTACATAGAGGACCCAAAAATTCCACCAAAAAATTTATAGATTTAATATCCGAATTCAATAGGGTAGTGGGATACAAAGTCAACCCTGAAAAATCAATAGCTTTCATATACACAAACAACAAACTCACAGAGAAAGATATTATTAAGGAAAACACAATAACATATTCTTGGATAGGAAGAACCAACATAGAGAAAATGGCCATGCTTCTAAAACTGCTATATAAATTTAATGCAAACTCAATCAAAATACTATAAGCACACCTCACAGATCTAGAAAATATCCTTAAAATTCATTTGGAACCAGAAAAGACCTAGAATAGCAAAAGCAATTCTGGGCAAGAAAAGTAAGTCAGGGGACATCACAAATTCCAGATCAAAAATTATATTACAAAGCTACTATGATAAAAATCAGCATGGTATTGGGGAAAAAAACAGACCTGAAGATCAGTGGAACAACCTAAAACACACTCATGTTTGACAAAGGAGACAAACATGTTCACTGGAAGAAAGATAGCTTCTTTAATAAATGGTACTGGAAACACTGGCTCTCCACATGCCAAAGACTAAAACTAGACCCATGTCTATTACCATGCACTAAACTAAAGACAAAATGGATCAAAGATCTAAATATTGAAATATAAACACTAAATTTACTGCTAGATAAAATGTGCAGAAATTTTTATTTTATTTTAAAAAGCATAGTAAAAGGAAAAAAGAACAATAGCAACATAACAACATGACAAACATAAACAACACAAAGCAAGAATATTGGGTTTCAAAACAAAATGGTAAGGGAGGCTGGGGATATAGCTCAGTGGAATAAGCGCCTGCCGAGCAAGCGCAGGGTCCTGAGTTCAATCCCCAGTAATGCCAAAAATAAATAAATACATAAATAAATAAACAAAACAAAATGGTAGGAATTAACAGTGTGTTATATTGCATATTGTTATCTTCAACTAAGTTGCTCAGATTATCCGACATAAGAATGGAAGATTGTTCAAACAATTAAAAAGAATAAAAATACATATTAGATAAAACATTAGAGATAATACAGAGTTTCACTTGACAAGATAGGAATTCACCAATGGTTGTTCTATTGTGAAATATGCAGAAATCTTGAAGACATAGGTGTAGGCAGAGACTTTGTGTACAAAACCCAGACTATAAGGGAAATAGTATAAAGAATCAACAAATGGGATCTCATCTTTCTAAAAAGATTTTGTATAACAAAAGTAACCATGAACAGAGCAAAAAACAACCCAAAAAGTGGGACAAATTATAGCCAATTGTAGATATGTTTGGAACACATAAGGAACTGAAAACATCAGACCCCCACATTCAAAGACCCAATACAAAAATGGGCATCTGAGATGAATATGCACTTTTCAGATGAAGAAATATAAATGGTAAATACATGCATGAAACAATGTTTAACATCACTGATCATTTGAGAGATGCAAATTAAAACAATACTGAAATTCCATCTCACTTCAGCAAGAATGGCTATCATGAAAAAAATCAACCAATAACAAATACTGGAAGGGTTGTGGGGAACTTCAATTTAGTACATGTAAACTGAGTTCATAATGCATATCTTGCATTGTTGACAGGACCCTTATTATATTCTTAGCTCACTGTGCTGTGTAACAGTCTGTGAACAACCTGTATTCTCTCTACTGCTGATGAGAATGTAGACTGGTACAACCGCTGTAGAAATCTGTATGGAAATTCCTCTTAACAAAAGTAATATTAGAGGCCCCATTCAAACCAGCTATCCTCCTTTAGAGTATCTTCCCAGAAGAATTAAAAACATCATACCACAGCAATATAGGCGCACCCTTGTCCATAGCATCACAATCTGTAATAGATAAATTTTGGAAACAACCCAAATGCCCATCAACCAAGGAACGGATAAAAATGTTGTGTTTTTTATTTATTTTTTTTTATTTTAGAAACATAAAAGTACAAAAACATATTGACAAACAGACACCCATTATCATAGAAAATAGTACAATCACAACTAATCTATAGACAAGGTGATATGGTCTCAACAGTAGTTGTTGCTTTATCCATTGATATCTTCGAATTGTAGATGTATGGACCCATATACAGACATGCAAATTT